>JAGKTI010000058.1:134042-180871 GCA_018397915.1 Birgus latro
GGGGGGGGGAGGCCGAGGATGAGATGGAGGGATGGAGTGGAGAGGTATATGAGAGAGGGGGGTGTGAGTTGGGAGCGTGGTAGTGAAATGGCAGGGGACAGAGTGCCATGGAGGCGATTTATTTGTGGCCACCCCGTTCGGGATTGAGGCGTCTGGCAATAGATAGATAGATTGATAGAATATATGTTATTAGCTCCAAATGATCATTGCGTAAGTTATTAATTGCCTAAGTTTCAGATGCACGAATTTAACCCAACATGCACTGAACAGAGAACATTTCACTGTAACATGTAAATGTTACAGTTAAGCAGTTAATACTGTACACAAAAATGAAGCAGATTAAGTAGATTCCGTTATGGCCCGGAGGACAAGAAATTGAGTAGATTGTAGCACCATTCGAGCAGGGCAGTACTCCCTAGGAGGATGGAAAGCTGATGACAGGGAGAGCTGGAGCTCCCGTTTCATCAGCCCACAGGACTTGTTCCTGACCATCCCCCTTGCTGAACTTTTTCAGTGTATCAGTAACACAGAGAGTAGACCAGCATGCTCTCCAATACAAGTTTCTCCTACACACTACACTTCCTTTTCAAATTTGTTTAAAAAATGGCTAATGATAATCGTGCCTCGGAGTCCCCGGGGGGAGGGGGAAATAAATGCCCCCACCATCCGCCCCTCTCCCGGTGACGACTCTCGGAGCTGCCTGGAACCACTGTCTGACTCACTCCTTCATTTCTGTAACATTCACGGCCTTTCCTCTAACTTTCGCTCTGTTGAGCACCACCTCTTCTCCTCTAAACCTCACCTTCTCTTTCTTACTGAGACTCAGCTGTCTGAGACAACTGATAGCAAACCCTTTTCTGTATCCTCCTACTTTCTCTATTCTCATTTCAAAGCCAAAGGTGGCTGTTGTGTGTATGTACGCAACGATCTATCTTGCTCTCGTGTTCCTGAACTTGATTCTTCTGAATTCTCTACTCTCTGGCTTCGGCTCTCCTGTCATTCTCTGACTAAATATATCTGTGCTGTTTACTTATCTCCTAATGCTACTGACTATCAAAAATTCTTTGACTATCTTACTATCTTACTTCTATGATGGAACACATTCTATCCAATTCTCCTTTCTCTGAAATCTCCATTTTAGGAGATTTCAATGTTCACCACCACCTTTGGCTCTCCTTTCCTTTCACTGATCCACCTGGTGAACAAGCCTACATCTTTTCTATCCTTAATGACCTAGAGCAGCTTGTACAGCACCCTACCCGTATCCCTGACCGCCTTGGAGAGAGTTCCAACATACTTGACCTTTTCCTAACAACTAATCCTTCTGCTTACACTGTTCATCTTTTCTCTCTGTTGGGCTCCTCCGATCATAATCTTATTACCTTAGCATGTCCAATCGCTCCAGTACGGCCTCTGGACCCTCCAAAGAAACGCCGCCTGTGGCACTTTAGAGCTGCAGATTGGGAGGCCCTCAGGCAGTACTTCTTTGATTTTCCTTGGAATGATTATTGCTTCCATGGCCGGGAGCCGTCTGAGTGTGCCTTGCGCATTACGGAGGTTATTCTCACGGACATGGAAGCATACATTCCTTTTTCATATCCTCTGACTAATGCAAGAAAGCCTTGGTTTAATCACGCTTGTTCTAATGCTGTCCGCAACAGAGAGAGGGCCTTTAAAAGGTACCGGAGCCAACCCACCCCTGAATCACATCTTTTTTATATTTCTGCCCGGAATCGTGCTAAGTCTGTTCTTCGCTCTGCTAAAAATAATTTCATCCGTGCTAAATGTTCCCAACTCTCCAACTCGAATTCTTCTCGCTCCTTTTGACACCTTGCCAAAAACCTTTCTAACAACTTTACCTCATCGTCCTTCCCTCCTCTTTTCTACTCTGATGGTTCTGTAGCTATTTCTTCTACTGATAAAGCAGATCTCTTTGCTCAGACTTTCTCCTCCAATTCTACCTTAGACGATTCCGGTACTGTTCCTCCATCACTTCCCCCCTCAGACTTCCTCATGACTGGCATTAAAATTTCTTCAGCTGATGTATTTTCTGCCATCACTGGCCTCAATATTAACAAGGCATATGGGCCTGATGGAGTCCCTCCTGTTGTCCTCAAAAACTGTGCTTCTGTGCTTACACCATGCCTAGGTAAACTATTTCGCCTTTGTCTCTCAACTTGTACCTTTCCTTCTTGCTGGAAGTTTGCTCTCATTCAGCCAGTCCCAAAGAAGGGTGACCATTCCCAACACTCTAATTATTGTCCAATTGCTTTAACATCCTGTGTATCAAAAGTTTTCGAATCAGTTCTTAACAATTTTAAAGCACCTTTCCAGTCACAACCTTCATTCTGATCGTCAGTATGGGTTCCGTCAGGGACGCTCCACTGGCGGCCTTCTCACCTACCTTTCAGACTCCTGGTCATCCTCCTTTCGGGACTTTGGCGAAAGCTTTGCCATTGCACTTGACATCTCTAAGGCTTTCGATCGAGTCTGGCATAAATCTTTGATTTCCAAACTGCCCTCTTACGGTTTCTATCCTTCTATCTGTGCCTTCATCTCTAGCTTCCTTTCTGGTCGTTCTATAGCTGCTGTTGTAGACGGCCATCGTTCTTCTCCTAGACCTATCAACAGTGGTGTTCCTCAGGGCTCTGTCCTATCACCAACTCTCTTTCTTTTATTCATTAATGACCTTCTAAGCTGTACATCTAACCCTATCCACTCATGTGCTGATGATTCCACCCTTCACCTTTCCATTAGATTTCCGCAACGTCCATCTCAGCAGTTACTTCAGCAAACAAGGGATGAGGCTATGGCACACCTAATGTCTGACTTGGCTCATATCTCTGATTGGGGTAAAAAATAATCTTGTTATTTTCAATGCATCAAAAACTCAGTTCTTACACTTATCAACCCGACAAAATCTTCCTCAGGATTACCCACTAATGTTTAATAATGTCCAGCTCAGTCCTGCATCATCCTTGAACATGCTAGGGGTTTCATTCTCTTGGGATTTGTCTTGGAAAGAACATATTACATCTCTTGTGAAATTTGCTTCCAAGAGATTAGGTGTGCTGGGCCAACTCCGAACTTTCTTTACCCCTGCACAGATGTTGACCTTGTACACGGGTTTTATTCGCCCGTGTATGGAGTACAACTCTCATGTGTGGGGAGGCTCCCCACATGCAGTTCTTCTCAATAGGGTGGAGTCAAAGGCTTTTCGTCTCATTAACTCTCCTCCTCTTACTGATTCCCTTCAACCTTTGTCTCTTCGCCGCACTGTTGCTACTTTATCTCTCTTCTGTCGCTACTTCAGTGGTCACTGTTCCTCTGAACTGTCTGCTTGCATCCCTCCACCTCTACGACGGGCATGTAGTACACGTCTAGCAACAAACTCTCATCCCTTTTCTGTCCAACTCTCTAATGCAAGAGTTAACCGTTACTTCCAGTCCTTCATTTATGCAACTGGTCAACTCTGGAACTGTCTCCCTCTGTCTGTATTCCCTGCTTCCTATGATCTCCAATCTTTCAAACGCAGTGTGTCCAGGCATCTCGAAATGAATGGATCTTGAATTTGGCTCTCTTTTGTATTGTTTTCACTTTTTCTTGGAAGGAACAGTATGCGGGCCCTGGCCTTTGGTTCCTTCTTCCTTGCATTAAAAAAAAAAAAAAAAAGCGGCTGATCTGGGGTTCCCTTCGAGACGGGTCTAGTGCATACAACTAGAGGAACAGGGCATAACTCGGGTCACCCAACCTCACACGTACAGTATATTGGCTTAGACTCGACACAGTACTTAACACAATATCAACACAATACACTGTACAGGTAAAAGGCACAATAAGACCGGGGGACTCTGGTTTCGGCTTCTGGGGACTTGGGTTTCTTATAAGTGTCATCCAGGTGTGGGAGGGGTCTTGTCAGGTGTGCCCTCCCGCAGGAGACACGGGACCACTGCCAGGGGCCGGGTCTTCCGGAGTGGGCTGCTGGGCGGTGTGGAGGGAGGCCCTTCCCTACAGGGGCCTCGATGGGGAGGTTGGCCCTTGGGACTGGGGCCGAACAGAGCAAGCAGGCACCCTTGTTTGCGCCTGCTCCTGGAGGAAGACTGCTTGTCGATGGGGCTGGGAAGGTCATGCCCCAGAGTCCTGGGGACGCCCCTGGGTGACCGAGGGCTGTGGTCTCGCTCGGATTGAGCAGCCGTCAGGGGCTGACTGCAGCGTCCTTTCCTTTGGGAGTCTGACAGCGAAGGGTGTCTTCGGGGCACTGGTTGCAGGGCACGGATCCCCAGACCAACCACGGGACCTTGCCAGATCTCCTCAGCTTCAACTCCGTCGGGGAACTCCCTCTGTGGGGAGAGAGAGAAGAGTGTCCCACTCGGCCTCTGGATGGGTGAGACAAGAAAGGGACGTCCTCCGTGAGGGACATCACAGGGGTAGCAGATGAGGGACGTATGGTGGCCGATCCCTCCCCGGAGCGGACAGTGGCCATTGCCCCAGTTCTGCCCTTCTCTGGGGTTACAATTGACAGACATACAGTGGCCGATCTCTCTCCGGTGCGGACAGCGGCCATCACGGTGGTGCTATTCCCAGCAGAGGCTGCAGGTGAAGGGCGTATGGTGGCCAACCCTTCCTCGGTGTGGACGATGGCCGTCGCCGTGGTCCTGCAGGGGGTAGTAGCTGAGAAGCGTATGTGCGCCGACTTCTCCCTGACATAGACAATAGCCGTTGTCACAGTGCTACTTGGGACTGTATGACTGCTAGTCCCACCCTGATCCTGGTGAGTGCTGGCCTGGCTGCCGGGGCTGCGTTCTTCTGTCTGGCTTTGCTGATCTACTGAGGGGAAGAGGAGCGCAAGGTAGTGGGGGACATAGGCCCTTCTAAACTGGAGCCTTCACACGCCCTATACGACTCTCTGTGGTCTCCCCCTGGGGTGGGTGTTGTGACACCCTGTCCGTGGTTCCTCCATGGGGTGGGTGTTGCACCATCCCTTCCGTGGTCTCCTGTTGGGGTGGGTATTTCAGATTCATTTATCTTTTTCTTGATATCAGACTCATCCATTTTAATATTTTCCGTTCTTGCTTGCTCAATTCCTGGTACACCAAAATAAAAAAAGTCATGTGCTGATGGGGGTAGGGGGTCAACAATTTGCGGGGGGCGTACGTCCCCTTCCCAGTAGCTATGCTACTATAATGTTATCTGAAATACAGAGCATCAATACACGGCAAAATACCGAAGCTCTCCATCAATAACTTACCTGGGCAAGACACCCATCCCAGGAGGAGATACCCAGGGAGCAGAAATGAGTGACGCGGGCTCCATATGAGACGGGCGCATATGCGTCTCTCCTGCGCACCCCTCTCATGCTCAGGTTACTAACCGCAGAGGTTACAGTCATGGCGAATTACTCCTCCGCCGGACCAGCTATCACCAGGTTCGGGGTGGGGCTAAATCTGTAGCCCCAGACAGCACCCCAGAGTCGGCCACCAGCTGCCCACTTGCTGCTTCCCTCCCTCAATCATCCCGGGTGACGGCCACCTTGCTGCATGTGGGGAGAAGACAGCACCTTGCTGCATGTGGGGAGAAGACGGCCACCTTGCTGCCCTTGCTAGAACTCCACAAAAGGAGGTAGAGTGACGGCCACCTTGCCGCACTTACTCACACCGGGTGACGGCCACCTTGCCACACATGGGGAGGAGACGGACAACAGCCCCCCCTCGCTCTAACTCCACAAAAGGAGGTCAAGTGACGGCCACCTTGCCGCACTCACTCACACCGGGTGACAGCCACCTTGCCACACATGGGGAGCAGACGGACACTAGCTGCCCTCGCTCTAACTCCACAAAAGGAGGAACGGTGATGGTCACCTTGCCGCACCTAGGAGACGGCCACCTTGCCCCTCCACTAAAAGACCAAAAAAAAAAGGGTCGCAGCAAGTGCCCTCCCCCTCCCTCCCCACAGGGACATCCTCCCACTCGACCAGCAGTTGGAGGATCCCTGGTGTCTGGAGTCCTGGCTCTCTCCCTTGACCCCCGGCGGCCCCAGCCACCAGTGTTATTCTTCGTGTATAAGGGCGCGACTTCTCGTCCCTTAGACATGGAGCCTAGAGCGATGTTCTCTTTCTAGATTGGGTTGGGCTCTGTTAAGACATTCAGTGGGAATAGGGTATAAAACTCAGGGCAACAACTGTACACGTACATTACCACAAATTACAATACTGTTACAATATATACGGCACACTTTACAAGGAAATAAAGTCACACACAGATAGACAGGGCCAGAGGACTTAGTGCCAGGAGGGTGTGACTAGGGCTTGCTGTAGGATGAGGCCAAGTGGTAGTGGAGGGCCCAGGTCAGCGGCCTGTGTCAGGTGGCCCTGGGGTCATTGGGGCTTCCGGGGCCTGCGTCAGGAGGCCGACCTGTCGATGTCTCGTCCGGGAGTGGTCAGAGGGCTGTGGTAGGAGGGGGTGTGCCCTTCCACAGGAATATGGGGGGGAGGGGCTCGGGCTTAGGGGCTGGGCCTGAACAGGGAGAGTAGGTGCACTTGCCTCTGGTTACCCTACCTGCGAGGAGGTCGTCGCTTGGGGCTAGGGAGGTCTTGTCCAGGGGTCCTAGGGACGCCTCGGCTGGTCCTGGGGCTGCGTCTCGCTGCTAAGCCTCCGTCAGGTGTGGGCTGTGGCAGCTCAGGGCTGCAGAGTCTGACAGGGGCCTGGGGCCGCCAGGGGTCAAGGGAGAGAGCCAGGGCTCCATACACCATGGGTCCTTGCCAGGCATCCTCCAACTGCTGGTCGAGGGGGAGGATGTCCCTGTGGGGAGAGAGGGGGAAGGCACTTGCCGTGACCTTTTCTTTTTGGTCTTTTAGTGGAGAGGCAAGGTGGCCGTCACCGTTCCTCCTTTTGTGGAGTTAAAGCGAGGGCGGCTAGTGTCCGTCTCCTCCCCGTGTGCGGCAAGGTGGCCGTCACCCGGTGTGAGTGAGTGCGGCAAGGTTTCCGTCACCCGGTGTGAGTGAGTGCGGCAAGGTGGCCATCACTTGACCTCCTTTTGTGGAGTTCTAGCGAGGGCGGCTGGTGTCCGTCTCCTCCCCGTGTGAGGCAAGGTGGCTGTCACCCGGTGTGAGTAAGTGCGGCAAGGTGGCTGTCACCAAGTGTGAGTAAATTTAGCAAGGTGGCTGTTACCTGGTGTAAGTAAGTGCAGGAAGGTGGCCGTCGTTATACCTCCTTTTGATGAATTAGAGAAAAGGCGGCTGGTATCCGTCTCCTCTCCATGTGAGGCAAGGTGGCCGTCACCAAGCGTGAGTGACTGAGGCAAGGTGGCCGCCACTATACCTCCCTTTGTGGAGTCAGAGTGAGGGCGGCTGGTGTCCGTCTCCTCCCTGTGTGCAGCAAGGTGGCCATTGCATGGTGTAAGTGAGTGGGCAAGGTAACTGTCACTATACCTCCTTTTGTGGAGTTAGAGGAAGGGCGGCTGGTGTCCGTCTCCTCCCCATGTGTGGCAAGGTGGCCATCACCCGGTATGAGTAAGTGTGGCAAGGTGGCCATCACCCGGTATGAGTAAGTGTGGCAAGGTGGCCATCACCCGGTGTGAGTAAGTGTGGCAAGGTGGCCGTCACTCTACCTCCTTTTGTGGAGTTCTAGTGAGGGTGGCAAGGTGGCTGTCTCCTCCCCCACGTGGCAAGGTGGCCATCACCTGGTATGACTGAGGGAGGGAAGCAGCAAGTGGGCGGCTGGTGGCCGACTTTGGGGTGCTGTCTGGGGCTAAAGATTTAGCCCCACCCTGAACCTGGTGATGGCTGGACCGGCGGAGGTGTAATTCGGCGTGACTGTAACCTCTGCGGTGAGTTACCTGCACGTGAGAGGGGCGCGCAGTGCGCCAGTCTTGTATGGAGCTCATTTCCACTCCCTGGGTATCTCCTCCTGGGGTGGGTGTCTTGCCCAGGTAAGGTTGATGAAATACAGACGATGCGACGGCCAGAGCCAGCACCCCCAACCTCCCAAGTACTACCGGGGGCCCGCTGCTAACACCGAGTGGATCCAAACAGGAACGGCACACCTGCACCTTTCCCCGGCGCCCCTCTTACTCCCAACCAATGCCCCGGGAAGGTAGCAGTCGTCGCCACCTAGTCTCCGGCCAGAAATTCACTCGCCAGGTAAGGGGTGGAGTTTACAACTCCATGCAACACCACGGTATTGGCCATTGTCATACCGGGTACGGGGTAGAACCGGCCTCAGTCCGTTCCCCAGTTGCATCCCTGCTACAGGGCCGCGACACAGGCCGTAAGTCGTGTTGGTCGGGCAGGACAGGCCAACAGCCGTCCGCTTCCCGTAGTAGTGCCCCCCAGAGCAGCGCCGCAGTATCGGCCACAAGCCGTACTGGGTTTGAGGTAGGATAGGCCATTGTCCATCCCTCTGCTGCACTAGTCCTCTCTGCTCCATGGTACAGACCCCTAGCCGCACCAGAGCTACAACCTCCTGTGCCACAACGACGTTGGCCACTAGTCACGTCCAGCCAGAGGCAGAGCAGGCCATTAGCTGCTCAAAAGCTGCAGTCTCATGTGCCGCTACAGCGTTGGCCACTAGTCACGTCAGGCTGGAGTTTGAGCCGGCCACCGTCCGCTTCTCTTCCACAGGAGATCCTGTAGCCCGAGAGGACCAGTCCCCCAAGCCGTGGCAAGGCCTCACCCAAGGTCTTGGTTCCCTGCGACTCCTCCCGTGTGAGCAGCAGCAGAGGCAGAGCCCTAGCAGACGTGGCAACCAACGACCAGACCGGTCCACCATTTCCCCAGCCCGAGGTTCCCGCGCAGCAACGCCGCCCTCCAGCCGTTGCAGCAATCCAGCCACCCCTGGTTCCTGTGCCCTGGGTCCCCAGTCACCCCGGGAGTTGCCCCGAACACCAGGGCGCAACTTACCTGCTGGTGAGACCACCCCGAGTCCCTCCCGGACTCAACGTCAGGCCCGTCTCCTGGCTCTCTTCGGGCCGAGCCCATAGTCCCCCACCATCTACATGTGGGGCCTCAACCAGGGTGTGTTATTCTGTCCTTTCCTCCTGATAGAGGAACTTACCAATGGCCCCTCAGGAAAAGTGTATCAAGAGGACCTACATAGTGTGTGCTGTTGTAAACCCAGAATGTATGTGTACATTAGTGATTACTTATAGTGTGTCATAGTGATAAATCGACCAGGAACCCCGAGTGTTAAGATTTGACGAGCACGTTGTCCTCCTGGCTTAGCATATACCTCGAGTGGAGTCCCGTGAAACCCTCTTAGTGAATGACATACTCCAGTGGCGCACAGAACAATACTATCATATAGACTGTGCCATTCCCTTGGTCCATTATAATTTACCCCTCCCCAGTGTACCGGCACTCTAGAAACGCCACAGTGTCCAACAGAACAGTATCATATTAATCGTGCCATTCCATTGTTCATGTAACTTCTCCCCCCCAAGTGTAAAGGCGCTCAAGTGAAACACTACGGAAATACCAACAGTCTCCCCTCACAGTGTATCGTATCGCGGTAGACTTCAGTCGAGGTAGGCGGCTGCCCAGGTGAGTGTCTATCGACACCAATTGTTAAGGTAAATTGTACCAGTGTATCAGTGCCGTCCAGTGCTATACTCGTAAGGGAAATTGTAGCAAGTGCTTTCCTGTGTCTTGAATTGTACGTGTAATCTAAGTGCAATAAGTGCTGGGTGAATACTACCATAATTTCCCTAAGCCGGTAAAGAAACAGACTTCCAGTCAAGTAAAATCTTATGTTAACCCATCTCCGGCCAACCCAACCCAGCATCTAATGTATGTTAATTCGTGTACCATTGTTTCTGGAAAGATATATGTAATACATGCGTGTAATAGATACTGCCTTGTGTTTGTGTCCAGTCCTTTCCTTAGAAGACCCGGTCGACACGCTATACCCTGCGTATTTGAGGGACGAGAAACCGACTCATAAATACTTAGCATAACAGTTGATGAGGAGCTTCGGTATTTCGCCGTGTATTGATGATCTGCATTTCATAATCCTTTGTAACTCTGTACATCAGCAGTTTTTGCTGTTGTAGGTTACGTGGTAACAAACTGACGCTCACAGCATAGCAACGAGGTTATCAATACAATCATCATCAGACCATCATCATCTACTAGTGTTGTGAATCAGCGATAAGGTCGGATTGGCTAGTCATTATGATAGCTGGTTTGCGGCGGCGCACATGGAGCGCAATAATGAGGAGCACTGTGTAGGCACTAGGTGCATGACGGTTTGTGACTACGCCCTACATTTCTTCAAGTTTTTTGTATCTAACACTACTTTGTGATAAAAGCCTAGTAATGGCATTAGTAATAAGGACTGTGCAAAATGATCTTTCAAAGAACAATATGCCCCGACCATATATTTACAAATTCCAGCCTAGTCTTAATTATCCAGTTATGTACGTTTTAATCTATTAATAAAATACGAAGCCAATCGTGAGCGATAAATGCTCGCTTTCAATTTCCTGTAGATGTAATCTGAGTCAAACCATTGCCAATGTTCATCCGTTAATATTAAGAAAACGGCTAGTTTTCATTGCTCTTCCTTCCCTATTGTTACTACTGTTACTATGCGGAAACGGCCTTGTCTCTGTGTGCCCAGCCAACAACTTCCCAGCAAGGGAACTGCGTCACCCGGTTAAAATTCCGGTCTAGTGTCAGATTCTTCCCGTGCTGGGGCGGGAAGTACATTTCAGTACGAATATAAGAATCGTAATTATAATGACAACCATTCTTTTTTTCTTACATACTCCTATTGAAGTTTGCCTTTCAATAGTTACATTTGTATGTTGATGATGATGTAAAAACAATATGTGAAACGGGAATTTCCCGACAGAAATGGTTTAAAGTAATGCTAACAGTAAACTCAAGGAACTTTAAAGATGACGCTACACCCCAGAAGTACATAGTGATGATACATCGACAATCTTTGGTTTTCGTTACTTCATACTAAATAAATTCATCAAGAGCTAGGTAATTTGAAAATATGAACAAGTTTTATTTCGATCAATAAAGAATCAGGCAGGTTTTTTCTCTCTCTCTCTCCCTAAAAAAAAAAAAAAATGTAGCGGGAATGATTCTTTCCGAAAAGCTATATAGTAGTGCGGAACATAATTATAATACTATCATACTTGGTTGAAGATACTGCAAATAGTTAACTGATATGAAAATGGAGGTGTATGCAAAATGGTTAATGAAAATGTCATTATCGTGCCCAGATAAAGAGTGCAGGAAGGCTGAGAGTGTGGGAATCCAGTAGACCAGCAAACATGGCGAAGTCAGGAGAGTCAGAAGATACTCAAGATATTTTCTCCGAACTTTTGTACGAAATATTCACATCTCCTCTGAACCTGTTCCTTCTGGCAGTATGTGCGATCCTGGTCTACAAGATATTCAGACCCTCGGATGGCAGTGGGACAGGTATGAGATTCGTCAACCAACTGATGTTCGCTTCATTTAGGATGAACTTTATGATATCGTATTTGGGAGAGTTTGTTAAATTGGATAGTGGATATATTCAGTTCATTACGTTAAAGTAACAGATGTTATGATTTTCAGTCTTACAGCTGCTGGTAATGTCACACCGTTTTAGTACACGTCGTGGTTTAATGTCGGTAAATATTTAGCAGAACCCACAACTGGAATTCAAGTACAGTAGTTGGAAGTCCATCAGTCTATAGCCAGACGCCATAAACCTTATTATCCGCATATATCTCACCATTTGCTGACACTTGTCTTCTCAGACATGCCCGTCGCATAGTAAGTCCTTCCTCCCTCCGAGGTCATTAATCCTCCATGGGGTCATTTGCGGTGGAAATGTTATAGAAGAAAAGTGTTAACAAATGAGGTTTAAGCAGAAAACACTTAAATTGAATTCCAGTTGTGCTTCAATTGAATTCCAGTTGTGCTTTGCTAAATATTATCTGTCATGGGGCGACCATCATCCACTCACTTGATGAAGTGCTGCTTTCTTCTTCCTTAGCCTTTATCATTCTTTTACTGTGCCTGCCTTCCTCTTTCTCCCATCTTTCCTGTCACTTCTTATTGCTTTTCCTTCCTTTACAGGTGGCTTTACATTGAGTGGCAAGCCAAATGGTTTCCTGTAAGCCAAGAAACCATTTACAACACTGGACGGTAACCATATAACCAAACCATACATGCTCCCTACGTGTCAACAAGTGGGTTGGTGGAGGGTTAGTGCCCCCCCTGTAAAACAAATAACTAAAAGTCAAATGGCCACCCCTAATGGGATTATGGCATCTTGCAATAGATAGATAGATATCCAGGCTACTACTACCGTAGCCTGTAGGATGGTAGGGTTTTATTTTACAAGTAGACAATACGCGAATTTACCTCAGTGACTTCATTTCTCTGAAAGACCATAACTTTCAGAGAAATGAAGTCACCGAGGTAAATTCACGTATTGACCACTTGTAAAATAATACCGACCATTCTTCAAGGCTATACAGTATACCGCAAAGCCATGATTTTTTTTATTTTGTAACTGAGAGTAATATTTCATAACTTATATTTGACTAGGTGCTACTTTATTATTGTGCAAAACTCACTATGTCTAATGTATTGCGTAAGTAGCTATTAATTGATGCCTTTCTTGTTTTGTAGCTTCAGGTCCGGTTGAGCCACCTGTGCCAAAAATGAAGCGGCAGGACATGACCCTGGAGCAGCTACGACAGTATGATGGTACTGGTGAACACTCCCGTGTCTGTGTGGGTGTTAATGGCAAGATTTTCGATGTCACTCGAGGCAAAAAGTTCTATGGACCTGGTGAGATAAGCAAAGCCTTTATCAGTGTTTTGTATCTTTAATGAAATGTTATGTCCATTCATCTTTCCATCAACCAGTCTTGTACTCTTCCTGAAATGAAAGTCATAGGGGCTTGGGCTAAGCTAGTTGATCCACTCACATGCCCGTAAGTGCCATTGACAAGAGCAGTAATTCTGTGCAACTTCTCTCAGACTCAAACCCTTATGGGTCACTTCCCCCTCCCCTCATCCCATGCCTGTTCAGGACCCACTTAAGTGAGTTGACATGAGTGGCTTTGTGAAATGTCAGTTGTGCATGAATGGAAAGGAATGGATTTATAGTGGGCCCCTTTATGACACAGGTAATGGGGGGGTGGGAGGGTAAGATCCATGTGTAAACAAATTCCACATAGCTAAATGTTTCCATTAGATGCAGTACATTGTTGTTTTGCTAATGTGGTGGAAGTCGTCTGAAAATTAAGAAGTTCCTCACCATTTTAGGTGTGAACAAAGGCTGGGATGATTATTTTCTAAAAATATGAGTGTGTATAAACTTCTGTTCGCTATCTTATATTGCAAAATGTTTGAACTAAAACGTTCCATTATTGGCATGATTTAAACTTTTTACTTTCAGTGGTAGAAAAGCTGTGAGCTGCTGCATTTAAATTTTATTTTATGTTTGCTTTGGCAGTCCCTTGGTGATAAGCATGATGACTTTCAACATGATGTTGAGTTATTTGTGTGCAAGTGGCTAATAAGGCCAGTTTGGGAACTGCATACGTGCTAGCACACCTGACATGTCCTGGTTTGTGGTAGAGTTTGTTCTAGTTGTTGTTGTGCCCATTCTTATCGCAGATGTCGAGGATTGTTGTAATGAATACTGTATTGCGTTCGGTCTCGCATATCTCACCGCATGTTTATTTGTTGGCACCGGAGGATATGACCAGTGGCCTCTTCTTCGTAGATGCTTCTGTTGATGTTAGATTTCTTGAGAGAGCTCTTGAGCACATCTTTATAGTGCTTCTTTGGCCCTCCTTGGTGTCTTTGTCATCATTCATTCATTCATTAATTCATCATCCAATCCTACGTTGCCCCATGAGAAGCATAGGAGCCCGGGGCTAGGCAAGTTGGTCCTGACATTTAAGATGAGAGTGACTAGCCTCACTCATCCCTGATTGGCATTAAGTTTGCAATAAACCCCAACCATTCCTTGGACATAAACCTTCACCAGCTCAATCCAATTGGAGTGCCGTAATCACCCACTAAACCATTAGGTGCCAAAATTTGGTTATATGGTTACTATCCAGCGTAGTAAATGGTTTCCTGGTGTACAGGAAATTGTTTGGCTTGTCACTCAGTGTAGAGTCACCCACAGGCGGAAGGAAGAGAAAGAATGGAAGGAAAGAAAGACAGAAGAGGGAGTGTAAAGTCACCTGTAGGCAGAAGGACGAGGAAAGAATGAAGGAAAGGAAAAGAAGAGGATGGAATTGTCCTGCTGCTAATTCACTGTAGAGGGCATGCTTGGGGAGTTGGATGTTTAAGCATAATGTTGCCAGTGATCTGCCTAACGAATCTGGTTACTAATGATCATCATCTCAAGTTCTTGTTGTATCAGCTTCATCGAGTACAGTAAGCTCTCAGTTATCCATCGTCGCAGTATCCAGCCCAGCGCAATATCTGGCATTGCTGGCTTGGCTTAATTAACCCCCTGGTCGCATTAGGCAACTGTGGTTATCTTACTAATTTTCTTCATGACACATCAGGTGACTTCAGTCCATGTTTTGTTTTGTTTTGTTTCGTTTTTGAAGGCTCCAACATGCTTGCATGCGTCGGCCTTGGTCACCTAATGGTGGCTTTCCATGCTGCTCGATCTATGGCAGCCTCCCTGTTCTGTCCCTTAATCTTGAAGTCACACTTAATGATCTCGTCTCATGTCTTTCTCATTCTACCCATCACAACCCCTCCCCCAGTAGTAACACTTCTCACCTTCTGCACCCAGTTATCATCCCCCATCCTCTCCACATGCCCAAACCATCACAGTCTACCTCTCCTCATCACAACACCAATATACTCCAGTCCCATCCTACCACTCAACTCTTCGATAGTAAACCCAGCCCCCCCAGGCCTTGCATGCAGGGACGCACTGCACATCCACCTAATCATTGTCATTTCTGTACGTGTGAGTCTGCGAATATCCTCTTCCTTTACTGCCCAGGTCTCACTACCATACAGCATCACACTCCCAACACATGCTGCATACAAAGACCCCTCTCAGTGTCAGGAGAGGCAACAGCTCCCTGAACATCTTCCAACCACTTCTCACCCTAGCAACCCTAGCAACCAAGCTAGCTCTAGCCCCACCTCCAGCACATAACATGTCTCCCAAATAACAAAACTCTTCCACGCACTCAAGAGACTCACCAGCAAGTTCAACCCTTTCACGCCTAACAATCTCCACCTGCTCTCCCCAATACGCCGCACACATAAAATCAGCATTATCTCGCAGTCTACCTTTAATACCACTACATCTCTTGTGCACCAATTTATCACAAACACTGCACAAGATGGAATTACTTCCCACACCTTTGTGGCAAATTGCACATGGCCACTCTCCCTCACCTCTGATTGTACTGCCACCAACCCTAGATATCATCACTTTTGTTTTATCTGCATTTACCCTTAAGCCCTTGTGCCTCATACCATCTCTCCACTTCTGAAATCTTTCCTCCGCCTCCTTTTCAATCTCTGCAATCAACACCAAATCATCAGCATACAACGTCTCCCATGGGAGTCCATCTCTGAAGTCATGTGAGAGGGCTACAAGTACCATGATAAACAACAAGGGACTTAAAACTGACCCCTGGTGCACACCAACATTCACGGAAAACTCATCACTCAAATCTCCATTCACTTTTACCACATGGCCATAACCACCCTAACCAGCCACTCTTCCAACCCAAGCTTTCTCATTGTCTACTTCACCACTTCTTTAGGGACTCTGTCAAAGGCCTTTTCCAAATCAACAAAAACAAAATACAGTTCCACTTTCCAATATATTTTTCCTGAAGCTGTCGAACAATGAATATGGCATCAGTGGTCCCCTTGCCTGGCATAAACCCAAACTGCATCTCATCAGTATTCACTGTTTCTATAATCATACCTTCTAGAACTTTCTCCATTACTTTCATTATCTGATCTAAGAGCTTTATACCTCTATAATTTCCTCTTTCCAGGGCATCACCCTTCCCTTTGTACACATTTATAATTACACTATTCAGCCAATCATCTGGGACAACACACTCACATATAGTAAGACCTCACTATATCGGACTAATTGGGGCCCAATCCATGTTGAATAATGCGAATTTCTGATAAAAGCGACATCCGAACTTCCCCCTACTAATCCGGTCTTTTTCCGACATATCAGACATTAGTCCGGATCGCATGAACGGTTTTTAAACTGTTTTGACTACCATTGTGGTACTGTACTGTGTTATAACTTAACTACATTAATCAAATGGTATAATATATATAATAATGCTGTACTGTACAATGATAAACTTGTCTTTTATTTACAGTACAGTCCTTCCTCCAATTTTGCGAGAATATGATCGACAAAAACCCTCGCAAAATCAAAATTCGCAAAATTCAAACAATTAAATACTGTATATGAAATAAAGGCAAATTGGTCGACATCACCCCAAGGTAAGCACTTTTTCCCACTCTTTTTCTCGACTCTACCTCTTAATTTTAAAACAGACATGAACTGATGTACTGTACTGTAATATTAATAAGAAAACATCATAGGTAAGAAACATAAAAGAAAAAAAAATGCATTTACACTGATGTGAAGACTGGCGTGGTGTACAGGACTGGTGGCGGGGTGAGGCTTGGTTACTGTGGCCCCGCGGAGTCTACGTCATCACTGTCACTGTCGGCAGATATTTCCACATCTTGCTGTGTTTTTTCTGCCTCTCTCATGAATCCCTCGAAGTCAGAATCGTCACTGGGGTCATCAGAATCAAAAAGGTTAGGGATGCTAGGATCGCTGGCTGCTTGGGGAGGGGTGGCAGGACGGCTGGTCGATGGGGCAGGGTCTCTAGGGGTTCTCATGAATTTTGTGATTAGAGACTGCTTCTTCTCTGTGGAGGTCGCGTCTAGGGGAATGAGCGAGAAATGCTAGGTCATAGGCAAAGGGTTAAAGCAATGTCCAGTGAAATTTTGCAGTATCCGGCGCCAAAATGGGACGTAACCAGTGGTTCTATGCAAGTTCTGGTATTGAGGTGTATCAACCAGCTTGTAATTGGTAGCCAACCGGCCCTGTATTACTGTAATGTATCATTATTTTATTGTATTTTATGCTTAGTTTTCTTACTCATGGGAAAGTTATTTGGATGGAGGGTCGAGTTGGATAATAACACAGTACACTAAGCCCTCGTTTTTTGACTGATTGGTATTTGACAATTCATTGTTTCGGTATTTATAAATCTATACTTTTTTTTCGTTATTGTGCACGGTTATCCCCACCATTTCGACAATTCAAACCGCCAGACAGACCAGCTGAGCTGCCTCAGTCTCCTGTGCTTTGCCCTGCTGATCAGTTCCCTCTTCATCCGTCTGCATTTATATTTGACCACGTGGAATACTACAGCACCACCATGGCTCCACCCAAGACCCCTACAGTTACCCTTGTCAAGCAGTTATGTTTTCACCAACCTGAGTGAGTGTTTCGCCATCGCTTGGTTGGGTGACGATTGCACCAATGCTTAATGAATGCTTTTAACGCACGATACTGTATTGGCACCAGTTTTACATAATACACAGTTTGCACTAGGTTAGGTAAGCTAAAACCATTGGGGGGTCCTGGGGGCAGAGCCTCCCAGTAAGATTTCAGTACTTCCAGTTAGGCTTCCACTGCTATTTATGGTTTTAAACTGTATACATTTAATTTTGTTTGATGATAGCGAATACCCTCTTCAGGCACAAAATGGTCCATTGGCATACGTGGCAAGTGATGAGAAGGGTGGGTGGTGAACTGAATGAACGGAAGGCAATGATTGATTATGTGTGTGTGTGGATGAAAGGATGCGAAGGTATGTAATGGATGCAAGAGCGTATAGAGGGTGGGGAAGTGGATTTTCTGACCACCACTTGGTGGTGGTGAGAATCAAGGTCCAAGTGATATGGAGAAAAAGAAGAACAGAAGGGCAGGAGGAAGTAGTATATGCAAGGAGGGTGGAAAGATTACAAGAGGCTGAGAAAAAGGCAGAATATAAGAGAGAAGTGGAGGAGCGATTGGTTAAATATGGATTGGAGCAGATGGGGTACATGGAAGGTGTGTGCAAGATATTCACAAGAAATCTGTGCAGCATATGAAGTGGTGTTTGGGGTGAAGAGAAGATGAAAGGGGGAGCAAGGAACAGCATGGTGGAATGTTGAGATAAGACAGGCTGTGGCACAGAAGAAGAAAGCATATAGTGAGTGGATGAGAAACGGGCATGGAAGAAGTTGAGAGACGGAAGAGAGAGTTACATGTAGAGAGGAAGAGAGAGGTGAAGATATTAGTAAGAGAGGGTAAGAAGAGAGTGGATGAGGAATTTGGAAGGAATTTGAGTGTAAGGTGGAGGGAATGTAAGAAAATGTTCTGGAAGGAGGTAAAGAGAGTTAGACAGGGTGGCAAAGAGGTTAGTTGGGAATTGAAAGATAAAAATGGTAGATTACTTGTGGAGAAGGGAGAAAAAGTGAGCAGATGGAGAGAACACTCTAAGGAATTGTTGAACATGGAGAATGAAAGTAATGCGAGTATAAGTGGTTGCGGAATGGCTGGGAGACAGAGGGATGTGAGAATGGAGGAAGAAATTGGTAGGAGGAAGGTTGTGGAAGCAATGAAGAAAGTCAAAATGGGGAAAGCCCCAGGAATTGATGGAGTGTATGGTGAAATGTTGAAGCATGGGTGAGAGATATGGATGTGGAAGATGTGCAAATTGGCCTGGGATGAAGGTAGAGTCCCGGAGGATTGGAAGTCAGGTATAATTATTCCCTTGTACAAAGGAAAAGGGGAAAAAGAAGTGTGTGGCAGTCATAGGGGCATTTGTCTTCTTAGTGTAATAGAAAAAGTATATGGAAGGATACTGTTCCCTACTGACAGAGGGAATTAACAGAGGAATTAGGTGGAAAAGAATAGGGAGGTTTTTGGAAAGGAAGAGGTTGTGTAGATCAGATATTCATTCTTAGATCTTTAGTGGAAAAGTTTCTAGAAAAGGGAAAGTATATGGTAGGATACTTATTGACAGAGCTAGGGAAATTACTGAGGAATTTATTTGGAGAAGAACTGGGAGGTTGTAGGAAGGGAAGAGGTTATGTAGATCAGATATTCATTCTTAGATCTTTAGTGGAAAAGTTTCTACAGAAGGGAAAGAAGTTGTATGCCGCCTTCATGGATTTGGAGAAAGCATATGACAGGGTGGATAGACAAGAATTGTGGAAAGTATTAAGAATATATGGAGTAGATGGGAAGTTACTGAATGCTGTGAAGAGTATGTATGAGGGTGCTAAGGTTGCAGTTCATGTGGATAGTGAACTGAGTGAATTTTTCTACTTGAAGGTTGGATTGAAACAAGTATGTGTCATGTCTCCATGGTTGTTCAGTCTGTATATGGATGGGGTTATATAAGAGATACAAGGTAGGCCAGTGGATGTTTGAGTGGACCTAATGAGAGAGGGCAGTGTTTGGAAACTCCCTTTACTGTTGTCTGCAGATGATACTGTTTTGTAAGTGAAGACAAAGGGGAGCTGCAAGGCTTGGTGGATGAGTTTGGGAGAGTGTGTAAGAAACGGAATCTAAAGGTGAATGTATGGAAGAGTAAAGTTACGGTCTTCGAGAAAAGTGAAGTCAGTGAATATACAGTGAGGTTGAATGAGGAGGAAATGGAAAATGTGAGTATGTTTAAGTACTCTGGTAATGTGATGAGTAAGGTTGGAAGTTTGGAGGGTGAAGTGCTTGCATTATTTACATCTGTCTGTCTATCTATGGCCAGAAGTGTCAGTCCCATTAGGGGTGGCCACAAACAAATTGCCTCCATGTCACTCTGTCACCTGACATTTTGCTGCCCTCCCCCTAGCTCAAACCCTCCCTCTCTCATATACCACTCCACTCCATCCCTCCATCTCATCTTTGGTCTCTCCCTACCTCTCTCCCCTCCACCTCACTCACATACACTCTCCTCATTAGTCTCTTGTTCTGCATCCTCTCCACATGGCCTAACCACCTTAATGTATTCCTTCGCATGCATTCTGTCACATCCATATCCACACCACAATGCTTCTTCACATCCACATTTGTCAATCTCTTTCTCCATGTAGCTCCACATGCTCCCCACAAATAACTCATTTCCACTGCACTCAACTATTTACATACAGTTTTTATTTCTAAAATGCATCCACATTTACGTATAGCAAATGCGTATATCAATCAGTCATTGCAAGACACATATTCGTAGTGTAATCTAAAAGAAAATGAAAATGGCACTTTCAATAGAAGGGAAGAGACTAGAGAGAGAGAGTTGCCTGCTGGGTGCTCATAGGGTGCTGATGTATGTGTTGCTAGCACCATGCCCACACCAGGCCATCACCATAACACTATACTTTTATGTCATTAACCTGTAAACCGCGGGGTTGTGGGAGGCGGTCCTGGCACTTCCCACTGGGGGTAATTCGCGCTCCGACTGACTTTTTCCAAAAATCAGTTATTTGTCCTAGACTATTATAATTACCTGTTCATATGGCACATACCTTCTGCTTTCTCCTGGGATGTTTTTTTTTTTTTTTGCACTCGTCAACTACTGTATGACTTGTGGAGAATTCTGAAGTTGGGTAACGAAGTCTCCAATTTAAACTTTCCCACAGCCTGTAACATGAATACCAGTGTCTAATGTTATCACTACAAACACTGTTCAGATATTTACAAGTATCCATGCTCCTGCAAAAAAACACTGTGAAAGCAATTGAAAATGAAACCATCCCAATCGCGCTAATTCGCAGCTTGTATTCGGTCATTTCTTATTCATATACACACTCACACTTTGCATTCCTATTACTTTATATACATCTACTGTCATTTACTGCTTCCCACACGATGTTTTGTTGGGATAAAGGTCACAGGGCAATTTAAAATGGCCGCCAAAGCAGCAGAAATGGAGGGGCGCGACGGCGACGTCATTTCACCTTCAAGGACGGCATTCAACTGATTTAGGTACGTATCTGGGTATAAAAGGGTTCAAAATCAGCTGTTATTGTATATGCTATGAAATAAGTCATTGGAAATACTGTATTGACAATACATACTAAATTATGTTTGTCTAGGTGAATATAAATATCTCTCAGGCTTCTCCCCCAATTTTTTATATATATTTATATTTTGAAAGCCCGGGCTAATTAAAAACAACAGAGAAGCACCCAACTGACGGCCCACGGCTCGAGCCATTGCCGCCTAGTGTCACAAAAGTGACGGCTCGCGGTTAAGTGGTTAAACATTTCAATGAACCTTCAGCGTGCTTAGTCTGATGGCCTACTCCACCTTTGTCAGTTGTAAACACACAGTCCTTACAGTTGGTTAATTAATCTTGTAAACTT
Organism: Birgus latro; assembly: GCA_018397915.1. Classification (NCBI taxonomy): domain Eukaryota; kingdom Metazoa; phylum Arthropoda; class Malacostraca; order Decapoda; family Coenobitidae; genus Birgus; species Birgus latro. The sequence goes on from JAGKTI010000058.1 coordinate 155,448, forward strand.
TTCAGTGTCTACCACTCATTTCCAGCATCTAAGCACTTGTGAAATTACTTGCCTCCTCCCCCCTCCCCAGTAGTAAGCGGCACCCGTTTGCTCTTGCTACCACATGGAGGGCTTTTCTGTTGCTTAGAGGGCATTGTGGTTAAGTAATACAGGTTAAGTTTTAAAACTGATGGCAGGTTACATGGGATTCTGACACTTATGAGGCAGGGTTGGAATAATTTGCAGCCAGCATGGATGAAAGGGGAAGGATGCCCAGAGTGGCAAGAACATGCCATCACTGTCCCGTGACCACTATGTCACCACTTGGGTATGTTGAAGGTGGCGATCTATTGTTTGTAGCAGTAATTTTGCACATAAACCATGAAAGGGCAGAAGGGTAGAGAATATCCTTGTCATGTAAAGGTTGGTTAGCATATACAGTACCAAACCCGTCTAAGGAAGAGTCAATTGTAGTTGAGGTTTTTAAGAAAGAAAAGTGTTAGGTGATGACATTTTACAAAGAAATGAGATAGGAAGACCATTGGAGACAGAAACCTATGGAGAATGCATTGAGTACGGAGAACACGGATATCTCGGTACATAGAACACAAATACTTTGTTACCTGAACATGATTTCACAAAAATCTTTAATCATCAAGGCATGACCTTGTACAGGCATCGTATTTTCCTGACTGATTCCTCAGCCTAATGAGCATGCAGTTTAGGGGAAGCTGAAAATGAGTGTTGTGTTGTATAGCCATGTGAAATAAGGAGGCTTATTTTCCTTCATCGCAGTGCTTCCTTGTTCCAACCTGGAAACTATCTCATAGAGTGTTCCCTTACATTTCTGATTTGTGCAGTGTCAGCTGCTCTTCTTTGCTATTTAATATGTATAATTTTAACTGTAAATGATGGATATTATCCTGTGATGATTATCATCAAATTCAGTACTGATATTGAGTTTGACCCACAGGTGGTCCATATGCAGCATTCGCAGGGCATGATGCCACAAGGGCGCTTGCAACTTTCAGTGTGAATGATGTGAAGGATGGCTATGATGACCTTAGTGACCTCTCATCCATGCAGATGGACTCAGTACGCGAGTGGGAAATGCAGTTCACGGGTAAGAAACATCGCTTTTTTCCACCTGTGTCTTGATTTGCACAGAGACGGCTATTGTTATCTTGTGTGGTGACCCCCTGATAGAAAAGATTCCATGTGAGCCTGTTTTGGTAAATAGGGCATTACCACCTAATTACTTTGAGTAGGTGAATATTTATACTTTCTTGACATTGATATTCTTATAACTTGACACACATTTTGTCTTCCAGTAGCCTACTTGCTCATGCAGTCTTTTTTGCTCTGTAGACTTACATTCCCAAATTCTTTGCTGGTTTGGGCGTTAAGCATGTTGTAAGAATGACACGAAACTGTTATGTAAGGATGACCGTGATTGTCAGGACAGCGTAGGCAAATTGTTTTGAAAATACTTTGAAGTCTCGTAAAAGTTAGTAATAAAAGTAGTTAAATCCTAGTTAAGTAGTAGCATCGACAGGGTTCAATATCTGCATTTTTTTTTTTTTTTTTTAATTTTCTTGCTGCCAGAACTGTGAAATTTCTTGCTTCAAGTATGTTGAGATACCTGCATGAAAAAATAATTCTGCTACTTAAAATCTGGCACCTTGCCAAAAATCTTTCTAACAACTTTACCTCATCACCCTTCCCTCCTCTTTTCTACTCTGATGGCTCTGTAGCTATTTCTTCTACTGATAAAGCAGATCTCTTTGCTCAGACTTTCTCCTCCAATTCCACCTTAGACGATTCCGATGCTATTCCTCCATCACTTCCCCCCTCTGACTTCTTCATGACTGACATTAAAATTTCTTCAGCTGATGTATTTATTTTCTGCCATCACTGGCCTTAATACTAACAAGGCATATGGGCATGATGGAGTCCCTCCTGTTCCCCTCAAAAACTGTGCTTCTGTGCTTACACCCTGCCTAGGTAAACTCTTTCGCCTTTGTCTATCAACTTGTACCTTTCCTTCTTGCTGGAAGTTTGCTTTCATTCGGCCACTCCCAAAGAAGGGGGACCATTCCCAACCCTCTAACTATCATCCAATTGCTTAACATCCTGTGTCTCAAAAGTTTTTGAGTCAATTCAGAATCTTAAAGCATCTTTCCTGTCACAACCTTCTTTCTGATCGTCAGTATGGGTTCCATCAGGGATGCTCCACTGGCAATCTTCTCACCTACCTTTCAGACTCCTGGTCATCCTCCTTTCGGGACTTCGGTGAAAGCTTTGCCATTGCACTTGACATCTCAAAGGCTTTCGATTGAGTCTGGCATAAATCTTTAATTTCCAAACTGCCCCTCCTACAGTTTCTATCCTTCTATCTGTGCCTTCATCTTTAGCTTCCTTTCTGGTCGTTCTATAGCCGCTGTTGTAGACGGCCATCGTTCTTCTCCTAGACCTGTCAACAGTGGTGTTCCTCAGGGCTCTGTCCTATCACCAACTCTCTTCCTTTTATTCATCAGTGACCTTCTAAGCTTTACATCTAACCCTATCCACTCATATGCTGATGATTCCACCCTTCACCTTTCCATTCGGTTTCTGCAACGTCCATCTCAGCAGTTACTTCAACAAAAAAGGGATGAGGCTATGGCACACCTAATGTCTGACTTGGCTCGTATCTCTGATTGGGGTAAAAATAATCTTGTTATTTTTAATGCATCAAAAACTCAGTTCTTACATTTATCAACCCGACAAAATCTTCCTCAGGATTACCCAGTAATATTTAATAATGTCCAGCTCAGTCCTGCATCATCCTTGAACATGCTTGGGGTTTCATTCTCTCGGGATTTGTCTTGGAAAGAACATATTACATCTCTTGTGAAATCTGCTTCCAAGAGATTAGGTGTGCTAAGCCATTTCCGAACTTTCTTTACCCCTGCACAGTTGTTGACCTTGTACACGGGTTTTATTCGCCTGTGTATGGAGTACAACTCTCATGTGTGGGGAGGCTCCCCACATACAGCTCTTTTCAATAGGATGGAGTCAAAGGCTTTTCGTCTCATTAACTCTTCTCCTCTTACTGATTCCCTTCAACCTTTGTCTCTTCGTGGCACTGTTGCATCTTTATCTCTCTTCTATCGCTACTTCAACAGTCACTGTTCCTCTGAACTGTCTGCTTGCATCCCTCCACCTCTGCGACGGGCACGTAGTACCCGTCTTGCAACAAACTTTCATCCCTTTTCTGTCCAACTCTCTAATGCAAGAGTTAACCGTTACTCCCAGTCCTTCATTTATGCAACTGGTCAACTCTGGAACTGTCTTCCTCTGTCTGTATTCCCTACTTCCTATGATCTCCAGTCTTTCAAACGCAGTGTGTCCAGGCATCTCGAAATGAATGGATCTTGAATTTGGCTCTCTTTTGTATTGTTTTTGCTTTTTCTTGGAGGGAACAGTATGTGGGCCCATGGCCTTTGGTTCCTTCTTCCTTGCATAAATGAAAAAAAAAAAAATCACTATTCTTGAGAGAATATCTGTAGCTTGTTTTTAACTGTGCAGTAGCTGCTTCTAGGTGGGTATTATTATACAGACTGCCACAGTACCAGTTTTACTTCGTAGTAAGAAAGGGTAAATGTGGCAGTGCTATGTGTGTGTGTGTGTGTGTGTGTGTACAATTGTAAGGTACAATACACACATGCTTGTAGTACGTTCAAACTACATTTCCTTTGTCATTACAGGGGGGTAAAGCTGAAACTGTGGTCATCTTTTCTTATAATTAATCATAAAAGGGTAGCTTATTACCATAAGTATTCTTAATGCCATCTGAACTATTGGAGTTTCAGGATTGTGGGAGAATTATTTGAATGAATGAATGAAGGGACAGAGAAAAAAAAAATGGAAGATAATAAGAGAGGGAATAGATGGGGAGTAAAGGAACTGAGGGGGATAAAAGAGTAAGGGAATAATAGAGAAACTAACACATCAAGGGAAGAAGGGATATGAAAGAGAAGGGAGGGAAAGAGCAGGAAAGAAAGGAAATTGAATTATGAGGTAAGAACTTGGAAAGGGACCCAAAGATGGGAATACCTGGTTGGAGGAAAAAGGTGAAGAGGAAAGGTGGGGGGAGGGGGGGATACACTAAAACAAAGAGCAAGACCTGAATGGAACAGATGGAAGGGAGGGAGGAGCAGGAGAAGGGATGAAAGGAAAGATAATACGAGTAGAGGGTAGGAAATAGGGAGGGAGTATTGGGGAAGGGTAACAGTGCATCCAACCATACCCCCAACCAAACCTCCAGCCCCCTACCCCTGCCTTCCTCCCCTCCCCAGCCCTCATTTTCTACACCCCCCCCCTCATCTCCCTACCTCCCATATTCTTACCACCAACCAGTCCTGGCCCTGATTTTAACTTAAGTTTGCCTGATGAATGAATCACTCCCATTTACTCATAATTCAAGCCCCTTGAATCCTGGCTCCTCCTGATAGGTCAGAAACATTCTGCATGCAGTTTCACACTCACCTATCTGGCAGTCAATCCAACAACTTAAGTTAAAGAGGGTGCCAGACATTGTTCACATAGCTATACCTCTTCACAAAATTAATCCAGCCAGCTCGATCACTTGTCACTTTCACAGCCTTGTTAGCTTCTGTACTTCTCTATCACACACTCATTTACCATATGTATCCACTTCAGCTAGGCCTACCATGCCTCCTCCCACCTATCATATTTGTTCAGATATACCTTTTCCGCCACTATTCACACCCATTCTCTCTACATACCCATACCATCTAAGCTCACACTCTCTTCAACTCTGGTGCCCACAGCCTTCCCAGGTCTGCATCTTTCACGAATCACATTATTCCTTATCTTACCATTCTCAGCACTCCACACACGCTCCTCGTCAGTTCATTCTCCACTGCTCTTACTCTTGACTTTTCGTTTTCATGCTGCACCGTAATCTCAAACCCATATGTAAGAGTAGGCACTAAACATCCTTCTTACAAGTTTCGCAGCCACTGCGCCACTAGCCTCTTTCCATCATTATCCCACTCGACTTTCCACTTTTTTTGCACATTTCTCTCTCTTTACTGTCACAGCACCCAGATATGCAAATTCTTACCTGTTCATCTTTCTCCATTAACCTGGAGGTCACTTTCCCACAACCATCATTTTTCTTATCTATCTTTACCTTCAAGGCACAGTCCTCTAAGACATTTACAAAATTCTGCACCAGTCTGTTAAGCTCTTGTCTACTATTTCCAAGCAGCAGTGCATTATCTGTATCCATCAGATTGGAGATACTCCATCCATTACCAGTCACTGTCAGCACCATTCCTCTCTCTGTTACTCATTGTCTTTTTACCTCTCTCATGGTAACATCACACAACCTTGTCTCATGCCAACACTGATTTTGAACCATTCACTAGGTTGCACACCCTTACACACACTTTCATTACCCTCGTAGAAGCTCTTATAGGTGAAGTGAGCATCGAGGAATGGCTGATTAGTGTGGGTATGACTATGTATGTGGGTGCTCGCACCCAGGTGAGAGTTAATGTAGATTTGAATGACGAATTTTCTGTGAATGTTGGCACACAAGGGTCAGTCTTACACCCCTTATTGTTTGTCATGGTGCTTGAAGGTCTCTCATGTGACTTCAGAAATGGACTTCCATGGAAGATGTATGATAATGACTTGGGGTAGATTGCAGAGAATGAAAGGGAGATGGAGGAAAGATTTAGGAAGTGGAGAGACAGAATAGGGCACAAGGGTTTTAGAGTAAATGTGGGTTAAACAAAAATGATGATATCTAGGGCTGGTGGTGGTACTGTCAAAAGTGAGGGAGTGGGGCCATTTGCAGTTTGCCACAAGGGTGTGGAAAATGACTCCATCTTATGCAATGTTTGTGGTAAGTGGGTGCATAAGAGATATAATAGTATTAGAGGTAGACTGCAAAATAATGCTATTTTGTGTGTACGCGGTGTGTCGGGGAAAGCATGTAGAGATTGTCCAGCATGAAAGGATTGATGTTACTTAAGAATCTCTTGAGTTTGTGGAGGAGTTTTGTTATTTGGGGGACATGTTTTGTTCTGGAGATGGGGCTGGAGCTAGCTCAGTGGCTAGAGTAAGGAGTGGTTGGAGGAAGTTCAGGGAGCTGTTGCCTCTCCTTACACTGAGAGGGCTCTCTTTCTGTGCTAAGGGATTTTTGTGTGTGACGTTTGTTCAGATTGTAATGCTGTATGGTAGAGAGACATAGGCAGTAAAGGAAGAGGATATTCATAGGCTCAAATTAACAGAAATGACAATGATTAGATGGATGTGTAGTGTGTCCTTGAATGAGAGGCCTGGGGGGTCTAGGATTGCAGTTGAAGAATTGAGAGGAAGATTGGGACTTCATTGTGTTGGTTCTGTGATGAGGAGGGGTAGATTGAGATGGTTTGGGCATGTTGAGAGGGTGGAAGAAGACAACTGGGTGTGGAAAAGGTGAGAAGTGTGAACATTTAGGGTTGGGTTGTGAGAGGCAACTCAAAAAAGACCTGGGTCAGTGTCATAAATATAAATTGTGACTTCAGGGATTAAGGACTGAATAGGGAGGCTACCACAGATCAATCAACATGGAGAGCTGCCATTAGATGACCAAGTCTGACACGTGCAAGAATGTTGAAGCTTTTATAAACAGTATGAATCATACATACACAAAGCCTTCCACAGTCTTCAGTTTACATTGTCATATGCCTTTTCCAGATCCATAAATGCCATAAATACCGTTTAGTCCTTCTCATAAGCCTTCTCCACCATCAGTCTCATTGCATGTACAGTGTATTTGTTCCACACATCTACCACTCTTAAAGCCACCCAGTTCATCACTCACCAGGTATTCTGTTATGTCCCCTACTCTCTCAATGATTAGTCTTTCATATACACCTTTCTCACAATGGCCGACTCATGCCAGACTTATGCCACGATAATTTCTGCACTCACATTACACACCTTTAATCTCATACTGGGGTACAATCACTACTATTTAAAATTCAGCTGGTATAGTTTCACTCATCCATGACTTCCTACATATCTTAAACAAACACCTCATGGGAGTCATTCCCCTACACATAAATCATCTCTGGATTCATCTCGTCAACCCTTGTTCTTTCCCATTCTTTAGCCACTTGGCATCATTCTGGTCTACTGCCAGTTTTATATTTCCTGGTACTACATTCCTTCTTTACATACCACCAAAGCCAATGAATGGATCTTGAATTTGTCTCTCTTTTGTATTGTGCTTGTTTTTTTCGTGGAAGGAATGGTTTGCGGCCTCTTGGCCTTTGGTTCCTTCTTTCTTGCATTAAAAAAAAAAAAAAACTGTCACAGGTGTACTACTGTCACCATTCCCGTGCATCAGCCTTTTGAAATATTTTTTTCCCACCTGCTCCTTACTTCGCTTTCATTTGTTGGTGTTCTTCAAATTTCATCCTTCAGCAAAGAAACCCTCAGCAAAAGTCCTCTAGGAGTGCTTGGCTGAAGTGGCTGAATCCTTGCAGTTCATTTCACATTCAGGTGAGCCTTAATTTAGTGTTTTGAATATTTTTTTGCATTCATTATACTTCATGCACGATGGTTGTTGCTAAAATGCTTCCAGAGCTGTCAGTCTCAACTCATTTCCATTCAAGACTGCCCTCCTTCTTGTACTTCTTCACTTTGTGTCGTTCTTGGGGTTGGGGGACTGCAAGGGGGGGGGGCTTCAACATGCATTCTTCTGGGTTCGCATTTCAGATGAATCTGGGGTTGCAACCACTACTACCTCATCCTCAGTTTGCTGTACAGTGTCTTTAGTTGTACGAGTATTATCTTTGTTGTGTACAATAATACCTTGATATACGATGCCTTTAGATGCGATACCCTGGCTTAAAGATGGGGGTAGAAATACCACTATACCCCGCCTAATGATGGCCAAACCCTGGTTTAACGATGGGTTTTGATTTTTTTTTAACCAGTTTTGATGATATTTCAGACTAAAATGGTGTGTTTAGGCTGATTTATAAACTGTAATTTTGGGGTACAGTTTACTAAGCTTGATTTTTTCCAGACTATTATATTTGATGATTTTCAGATATGATTTGTTGGTTTTAGTGAATTGTTTACAGGTGTTAGATTAGGTTAGATTTCTTGACAGCTGTTAGCCCATTTAGATTGGCTTTAAAATTGTTTTTGGGCTCATTTGGGTGGGTTTTGGGCTTGATTTGGGGGGAGACCCAAGGCTGGTAAATGCTTCACATGTTAAAAGTACCCCTGTATACAATAATCTGCCTGATGATGGGGTTTTACCTAACCAATTACATCGTTAAACCAGGGTATGCCTGTCCTGACATATATCACTATTTCAGAAAAGTATGATTATGTTGGCAAACTGCTGAAGCCTGGTGAACAACCAACTGAATATTCGGATGAGGAAGATGCCAAAGACAACAAAACCAAGAAAGATGAGTAGGGTGGTAGCTGTGGTAAACAAATACTGTATGTATTTTAAGAAATACAAGGTCCAGTTCATATGAACCAAGTAAGTCAGACTTCAGCTAAATAACCTGACCAAATAATAATTTCCTGTATTCTGTTTGTTGAATTGTCTAGAATTAAGTACAATTTTCATATAATTTCATGTTTAAATTAAAGAAGATTTAATTTCTTATACATACAGCAAGTAACCTGGCCTGCAGTTTAAACGAATGGGCTTTGACAGTAGTGGAGTATGAAAACTGATTTCTTTCTTCCTTATCCTCAGTACTTTACAAAACTTAAGGCCTTAAAAAAAAAAAAAAATGAGGAACATTTGCCTGCTGTCTGACTTTGGTGTATATGTCTTGACCTTGTGGTGCACTGGAGGTGAGTAGAGGGCAACCAGACCGATCATTCTAAGGCTCAAGCAAGTGGTTATTGAGGCCGTGATGTGCCTGCCAAGAGAAGGTAAAGAAACATTGGGTGATGCACAGAATATAACTAGACTTCTATGTCCAATGTAATTGAGGTGTGGGTTGCCTCTTATAAAATATATTGTACTGAAGTAACTGTTCAAGGTCAGTTTTTTTTTTTTTTTTTTTTAGTTCAAAGACTAATTACTGATACTGTCCGTAACGTTTACCATGAAAGGTATAAAATGTAAGGAAATTGGTGAATAAAATGGATAAAGAAATGTTAGGGTATATTGAAGTTTTATTTTACGGTGAAACAACAAATGAAATAGCCACTATTTTTCTAACTACTAGTAGGACAGAATGAGGATAGCTGTCTTTTCTATTTGATGAAAGTCAGTACACGCATTCATACCGAACAGTTTATAAACTTGACCTTTGTTTTCCAATCTGATCTCGTGCTTCCCTGTGTCACTTCTCTCGTACAGCAAGAATCACTGCCACAAACTTCTACTGGCACCTGAAGTCTTGTCCTAACATTAGATCTTAGATTTTTATATCAGACCAAAAATACTTGGCTTGATTAATTTTTGTGAATTTTTAAGAGTGGCTACTTTTCGTCTATGCAAAGCTGTGAACTGTTAACCCCCATAAGGACTTAGTTTGTTACTTGTTGTTTGAGGGTTTGTGTAATGAAGAATGTAGATACTTGAATTTCACTAATTCTGGTCTGGCTAGATTCAGGTTACTTAAAAAACAGAACTATGTAGTTCCAGTTTCAGGAAAACTGAAATAAGACAGTTTTCAACCCAGTATGCTCATACATATCTGACCCCTGTAAATGAAGGTTTGAGTAGCTCAGGTAACCCTTAAGAATTGAAGAACAATCTGAAATTATGACATGCTGGGGCCCTGCTTATAAGATATTCTGGAGGGTAGATTTAGTCTCAGCTGAATTAGTCTTGGTGCCACTTGGACCACAGTGACTTTTTACACTGGTTCATCAACTACTAATTCAGCCAGTATCCAGTGTTTATAGTCATTTGGAATTAAGTAATTCCATGACTAGCACAGCTGAAGCTTTCCCTATTTTGTTATTCACTTCAGTTTATTTTGGCAGCCATTGTGAATAGTAATGGAGGGGTATTTGTCTACTTGGGCCACAGCTGCAGTTGCAAATACAAGTACAGATAAACCTTGCTGTATCGAACCAACTGGGGGATGAGGAGGACGATTCATCTGTTAATTCGATATAGCCGACGTTTGGTAGGTTTGGCTATATTGAACCCAGGTTTGATTCCCACTGAATCTTATTTGGTGAATTCCTAATGCAATTGTGTATTCACAGTTTTATTTAATTTTTTTGTGGGTTTATACTTTGTTCCTTCTTACTATATTAATGAGTATTATACAGTATATTTTCAGTCAGTAATAAATAACAGAACAGGAAAAACTTTATTTACCTTTCATTTGCTTTTGGCAGCTATGCCCCTTCACAAAATCAACCCATGGCATGGTACATGACAAAATTTTCGGTAAGCTCAAGGTATATAGCTGAAGTTTGACATAGAGAGGGTTTACTGTATATTACTGACTATTCAGTGTCAGTGCTAACCTATAATCAGAATAAGTAAGTCCAGGTACTCAGAAAGTAATGAGAGGCTTCATGCCAGTAAAGCAAATTTCATAACAGCCAGCTGCTGTAAAATGATGGTTGTGTTTTTATCAGGTCATGTATGGCTGTTGTTACAAAGAAGATAATGCTTTTACCAAGTGTTTGCTAATAGCATTGATAACTGAGGCATTAACTATGATGACCTATGTAAATGTCAGTCGAGACGTGATTGTTGCTTCTGTACTCGACCTTGTGTAGGTATCTCGGCCTGAAATCAAACTTTAGCCTTATGAGTCATGGTGGAGGAGCTGAGTTGTCCCGTGTGCTGATGATGCAGAATTATTTTCATACCTAACCTTTAGCCATGCTGTACTTGGCCAAGTTTTGCAGTTATTTTTTATTTTTTTATTTTTTTTAACATTTTACTTTCAGCCTTGGATGTGGGATTTTGTATTCAGTTAATGTTGGTATATATTTAAAATACCGTACACTGTATATGCATTCATACTCTTCTTGTTATTTTAGAAAAATCTGGTGTGGAGAGTACCCTTGATATATTTTAAGGATATATTCAAAATGTGTTACTGTGTTTCAGGTTATATTATTATGGTCTTGTGGATGTTTGCATATCACATATACAGTGGGCATTTCAGTTGTAGGTGAACCATAATGGTGTCCGTTCTTGCTGCAGGTTTTGATGAGTTGAGAAAGTATGGCACATTCATCATCCTGGTTATTTTTTTCTGAATTTAATGTCAGCACAAAACAGTACTATCAGATGGTAATGAAAAAAATAAAATGTTAATCCATGACCATTATTAACAGTTTAATGAAGTAATACAAAGTTGTATGATTTTTTTAAAGGTCAGATGTAAACTAGAGTTTATGGAAGGACTGTTTGCATGTCAGCCAGTCATACAGAGGGGAGAATTCCAGATTTTCACTGTAGATGTTAATCTCAGTAAGACTACTGTACCATAATGTCTTATGTTTTCCTAAATGATATTTTTTCTTAAGAAATCACTAAAGTTGTGCTGTACAATGCACTTCCCCTTCGGTGACTGTGCCACTGTGAATATTGATTTCAAATGTTGGTGAGTCAAATACAATGTGTGGGGTGCCTGCAGGGTGGGCTGGTGGGGCTGAAGGTGTGACAAGATGACTGCTGTACAAAGACAGTCACCACCAACTTCACTTCCTGGCAGCAGTGTGCTGTGTCCTTCATATGTCACAGCACTGTATCATAGCCAAACCATACATATACAATATATAATATATATTTTTATGTATTACACAGGGCAATTCCTGCAAGTTAGGTATTTTAATGTCTACAGTTTTTGACAGTGAAAGTGATACTGAAATTGTTGAAAAGGCCTTTGAGCTTTACATTTGTGAGTGTATGCCTAAACTTAGAGTCACTATGCTTTGTTTTCCATATGTTAACTGATTTTAGTTTAAAGTATCTGGCCATGTTTGATGATGCAACCACTGATCCCCTCATTCATAATGGTTTCATATTGAACAGTTTACAGTCACTTGATTCACAGTTTTTGGTTTTGTATGTAACTTTTTTCAGAAATAATAACGTTGATTTGATGGAAGATGATTTTGAGCACGCAGTCAGGTCAGTGTCCGTAAGTTTCATGTCATTTTGCATGTTGTGTGCAGGATGGGCGCTGCTGTTTATAGATTCATGTAATTCTCGAGTTGTATTGAGGCTTTGCTTTTATTACCCAGTGCCAGCCTAGAAACCACCTTGATCAAACATTGTAAGGTGATTTGGAGTCACCTTGCCATTACATCAGTACTTAAGATACATAGTTTTCACCAAACAGATAATTAAAAAGTACAACAGAAATAGGATAGGAGAAAGAGAACGTAAGTGTGGCACATACAGCATGCCTTGTGTCTGTGAGAATATGCTCTTGCTTGTTAGTTTCTGTGCAAGAAGTTTTTCTTTTGTGCAAGGCAGGCATACTGACTTGAGCAAAGTTGGTGTGGCAGGTGAGTTGTTAGCTAGTACTGGGTTGGTATAAGTAAAGCCTTCATTTCTACACACTGGTTTCTGGTAGCTGTTCATTCATTTGGTATTCCTGAGATGTGTTCCTCAGGCCCTTCATGAAGTTGATTTACCTTTGTGATATTTAGAGAAGCAGAATTTGTATTTATATTTTTTACACAGTCATTGTAGTTTGATAAAATCCACATGGAACAAATGTAAAAAAGAAAAAAAAATGTGTAACCAAAACTTTCTTACTAGATGAGGAGGTTTTCAGTGTGTACAGATGAATGTTAATGTCTGTTTAAAAAGAGGAATAAACTTGCTATTATATTGAAGAATACTTTAATAACCTAACTACATTAGGAGCAGTAAATGATGTTGGGGAAATTCAGACTGCTGGATAAATCAAAATGCATGTTATGTGAATGTTACTCATATTAATAAAAGAAATAAAGCATTCAGTACGCTATTATAGTCTGTGAAGCCATAAAAAAAAAGCAGTTATACAGCTTGTACAGTAGTGTACAGTCATTTGTACGGTCCATCACAGAGCTAAAGTTGTATTGTTGTAATGCCTTATTGGCATGCAATCAGAATAAGTAAACAGTGGGACAGTAGGGACCTGGTAATACCTGACACACACCTCTGTAATCACTGTGGAATGTATGCTGTTTTCTTAGCCAGTACGTACATGTATCTGTATTCTCTGAAGTAAACCTGCACCTAAACGTTTACAGAATGCTTGCCCTCAACACACACTTTCACTATGTGTAATACAATGAGCTGTTGGTCAGGTTTGAAAAGCAGAACTTGCATGATGTGGGGCACAGGCCCCAAACTATCCAAATGTGGCATTTTCTGCCACTTCATGACCCTTGTTCCCATTGCATGAGACATGACTGTGTGAAGAATACACAAACACATCATCCAATCACCTGGTAATCAATAAATTGCTATAACAATGCAAAATAAGGTAGAACCATCTGCCTGTATTTGGTGCTTTGCTCTCGCTGTTACAGTGAAAGTGACATGAAATGCCCACCACATGCCAATACACTAGCAAGTTGACTATCACCTGTCGTAGCCAATATTACCACCAATATTTACATTCGCAGAAACCCATTCCGATGCTTCTTCGTATGCCCTGTAGCTCCAGCCACTCCTTTTGAACAGTTGGGCTGCTCCATCCCCTGCTCACAGTTTAATGTGTCCCACATTAGTGATTGCATCTCTGGTGCTCGACGCATTGCATCGTTCTCTCACTTCTGCACATAACATCACAGACCCTCTGCAATCAATTATATGCAGTGCTGAATGGCATTTTTTTTTTTTTTTTTTTTTTTAATCAGATATGTTTATGTAAAGCTTCAGAATGTGGTGAGTGTTTTTGGTGTATCAGATAGAGCCAGGATTCCGGGGGCTTGAATGATGAGTGAATGGAAGCATGGCCCATTGGACTGGGCAAACATGGGTTCATGGGCTGTCTGGACGTTGCTACTCCTCACCCTGTCCTAAGGTGGGAAAGGAGGTCCGGATGATGATTTTTCTTTTTCTTTTTGAATAGAGAAATAGTGACAAAGTGTATGATGGCGTCTGGCCAAGGTGCTACCTCTAGTGGACACTGTAGTACCCAGGGCACTGCTAGCAAAGGAAGTTGGAGTGCCCAAAGAAGTGTCACCTTTGAAATGAAGCTGGCTATTGTGAGGTGGCATCGAGGCAGCCAGGGTACTAGTAGCAGCACTGACACACTGGAGTCACTCAACTGGCTCTGCCATTGTTAAGGAGTCTGCTAACATGTTTGCTGCCTGGCAGCAAATGTCCTCCTTCAGTGCTATGAGGATCATGAAGGTTAGGAACCCAGTGATGGATCATCTTCACATCCATCTCCAACAGTGCTCACCCAATACTTGCTTGACTCAACTCTTTCTGCCTCTCCACATTATTCACTTACCTCTCCCTTGCCAGATGTGTTTTCCTGAGGCCTAAGAGTGAATGGCCAGGGCAATCTCTTTCCCAGTCTCAGGGGTTACCCATGATAACGTGGTGGAGTTCAGACAGCATCTAGACGACCAGCTGAAGATCAGCGTGCTGACAACCAGCTGAAGCTTAGTGAGGGAATAGTCATGGAATGCAGACATGCAGATAATCTGTTGAATCATGTAGTCGACAATGTAGCCTGATGATAATCAGTGCGAAAATTGAGGTTGCAGAGAAATATTTTGATGGTAGAGTATCTTGGGAAGCTTACTGTGCACAGTTTGCTGATCAGAATGGTTGGAATGACAGTCAGAGGGCAGTGCAGCTTGCAGCTAACCTTAGGGTGCCACAATGGAAATTCTGGGCCAGATGTCAGTGATGGAGAGGAACAGTTATCGGTTCTGAGTGGAAGTGCTGGAGCGCAGATATGGAACTATGTACCAGACCGAGGTTTACAGAGCACTATTCCAGACCCGTGTACGGCTACAGCAGCTTGCTCATAACCTGGAGAGTATGGCATACAAGGCATACCCTGGAGCAGCACCTAACCTTTTGGTTATTCTTCTGAGACCAGTTCATCGATGCTCTTGACAGTGCAGAGTTGAAGGTGCACGTAAAGCAGGCACAACCGAGAAGCATGCAAGAAGCACTAGCCAGGGCTCTAGAATTTGAGTCCTGTGTCAGGTTCAGTATGTCCACTTATCAGGCAGGTTGTAGTGCAGGATTCAAGGCAAGAAATGTGCAGGTACAAGAGGTGGAAAAATTTTAAGGAAGTTGCTGGTACTGTGAAAAGCCAGGACAGGAAAGAGAACTGCTACAAGTGGAAGAGGGAATGGGTGAAAATCAGAGGAAGTTGGTGGTACTGTGAGAGGCCACGACAACAGAAAGTGGACTGCAACAAGTGGAAGAGGGAACAGGAGAAGCTCAGAGGAGGTTGATGGTTCTGCGCAAAGCCAGGACACAAGAAGGTGGATTGTTACAAATGGAATAGGGAGCAAGAACGGAACAGTCCAAGGAAATCCCTGATTGCAACAAACGGGTGTTGGACTTGTGGTGAGGTGTGGATGTGATAGTGTTAGGATAAATACACTGAAGTGGTTTGGTCTTGTGGAGAGGATGGAGTGTGAGAGACTGACGAGGAGAGCGTATGTGAGTGAGGTGGAGGGAGGGAGACCAAGGATGAGATGGAAGGATGGAGTGGAGAGATACATGAGAGAGGAGGATGTTAGTTGGGGGGGAGGGCAGTGAAATGGCAGGGGACAGGGCGACATGAAGGTGATTTGTTTGTGGCCACCCCTTATGGGATTAAGGCGTCTGGCTATAGACAGATAGACAATGTAGCATTCAAGGTGTTGAGATGGCAATTTTAGGTCAGGTTGGAGTAAAAGCAGTAGCCTACGGTAACCAAAGACCCTGTAGCTAAAGTGGTACTGGAAATCATTAACATCACCATCATTACAATCATCATCCAGACCTCCTTTTTCACCCTCAGGTAGGGTGAGGTAGGATCCAGAGAGCCAGAAAATACTGGTTACAGTGAGATTAATCAGAGTTTGCCCATTTGAATTAGCCACACTCCAATTCACTCACCATTCAAGCCCCTGGAATCCTGGAAGTCAGTTCTAGTTAAGAAGTGGTATCAATATGAAGAATTGCCTAAATGGCATTAGACCTGTTTTACCCTGACATGACCTAAAATTGCTCTCACTCTCTCTCATTGCTGAGTTGTAACAAGAGATTAACACTAGAAAATGAAGCTAATTATGTAGAAATACTATGAATAGGATGCGGAGTCATAGTGTTGTCTTTCTGCCATTGAGATACATGAAAATTGCTGCAAAGGACATTTGGGCCTACCTGTCAAACCAAGCAGTCATACCGGTACTCCTTCCTTAAAACTGGCCTAAAATGACCTCTGTCTTGGAAATGCATAGATATACACTAGAATACTCCCATAGTCCTTTCATTTTAATTTGGTCTAATAATGACAACTCCCTACCTTGAAAACTGAGCTGTAATAAAAGCCTTAAAATACCGTGTCTGAACATCTTGAATTTTGAGGTTTAACAACAGATGAACGCTAGAACAGTTAGAAGCTTTGGGTTTCGTTAATACGTAGAGAACGGCACACAGACAGGCCAGGCGGGTAATTAAAGGCAGCTGAACCCTTCTGCGTTTTATTCCTGCCAGGAACAGCAAAGGTACAGTTGGAAAACACTGAGCTTTCTCTCCCACATTAACTTTGTCCTTCACTCACCACTACTCGTTCACTGGTTGACTAATCTTTCTTACTGACTGACTACTCCGTCCTTCACTGGTTAGCTCTTACTGCCTGTCTCACTGTCACTCAGGATTGCCAAGAGGTTCAATAAGAATTGACGGCCACATCTCGCCCAAACTCACGGCCAAATCGGCCAAACTTTTACCACCTCCGGCCAAATTTCAGAAAAATTCGGCCAAATGCGAAAATATTATAGGTAGAACAAAACAACAACAATAAAACAATGAAATGAAACACTAAAAAAATAATGGCACTTAGGGGCTATATGCCACAGTACAAAATAACTAGCTAGATAAATAAATAAACAATAAATGTAAAATGTATTAAAACTTACCTTTTGTAAGACATTGAAGATATTAGTTGAAGTATGCATGAACATCATCTGCTTCATCATTCTGGTCTGTTGTGCCATACATGCTTGCAGTGTTGAACAGCTCCATAATGCACGCTGTTACCTTGAATTGAAGATGCACTTGCCTTGGAATTGAAGATGCGAGCGAATGGAGCCGATTTCGTTACCTAGTTTTTACGTTAATTACCATGGAGAATATTCTTTCAACTACCGCGTAGCTAACTGAGGTTGTTAGGCAAGCCAGGGCATAATCAGCTAATTCTCTGAAGATACAGTTTCTTGATGATGTACTGCAACACTCCAGACCAAAAAGAAACAAAATCTTAAGGAATCTGACCATTAAAATTTAACCAAAAATTCTGACCATTAAAATTTGACCAAATTCCGCTACACAAGAAGGAAAATTCCGTTAATCCTATGCAAATTGCCGTATTTCGGTCTTTCGCCAAATAGTTGGGCCGTAGAAGTCTCCGTTTTTTACGAACAAACAAAATTTTTACGGCCAAATTTCACGAATCTGGCCGAAAAATCGGCCACCTGGCAACCCTGCTGTCACTGACTCAAAGTCTCACTGACTGATTGTTCACTGATAAAAAACTGAACTGCCCACACACAACTCACGAAATCCATTACACCTAACCGAACTAGCACACTATCTGAACCGAACTGAACTCCCTCGGAGGAGAGTTGCCGGTCATTTTTTTTTTTTAGCAAGATACTTGTATAGGTAAAAAATACGCAGAAAATTACTGTCAATCATTTTTTCCCCCCCCCAAAAAAAATGTGCAGATACACGAAAAAATAATAAATAAAGTAGCTGAAAAATCACGTGACTCTGGAACGGCCTCTGATTGGTCGTAACGTCACTTCTCACACTGAGGCAGCATAGTCGACTTTGTTTACGATTAGCGTACAAACACTGTGCTTATTTTTGACCTCCAAGAATACCCAGTGACAAGAGGAATAATTACTAGTGATTCGTTCCAATGTGTAAGTGCATAGACAAAAGCACACCAGGGAAATTATTCCTCTGTGTACCAGCCAATGAGAAAATAAATGAAAGCAGTGGTGGCTGCGTCGAACGTTCCCAGTGCTGGAATGCAGTCTTTACTGTTGTGAAAATATATATTTTTTTTTACCATATAGATCATACACACCTAATTATCTGAAAATCGGTCAAAAAACTGTGCTTAATTTAACTATTAATGGAATTAGGATTCAGAGTTAGAACGTGCTAAGGTTAGCGGGTATTTCTACTTTAGATCGCCAACACGATTTGACAGACCTCTGTTTTGCACAAGTAATGATTTTCAGTGCAGATAAATGTAGCTGCATGTTAAATTAATATTTATACAAACCAGAAGTCTGCCAAGGCAAGTTGAGCTAAAGGAGACACACTTTCGCTAACTTTAGTTCGTTTCCGCTCTGAATCCGGATTTTTTGTGAGCAGTTAAACCAAAAAATGTGACCGGATTTCAGATAATTAGGTGCGTATGAACCTATATGGTGATAAAATCTATAACACTTACTAATTGAAAGTGTCGATTCGGTGTTGATTCGGTAAGTGACCGCCGATTCGGTATTTCGTCGCACCCTCCGAAGGTACGTACATTACTGTCAAGTTCAGAGTCACTCACTGAACCTATTCCTTCAGAAAACTGATAATGAAGAGGTCAAATATTAAACATTAATAAGCATAATACCAATATAAACTCATACAACTGATACTGTACGCCATACACTAAACACTTTCCGCCTCGTGAGGTTCGAGCACCGCTCGGGAATGGTGTAGCTGTAAGCTACTTCCAGTCGATTTCACCGCACTTTACTTACCTAACAAGTACCATCCGTTTACACTATGAAAAGTATTCCTTCACAGCATACCTGTAGGGTGTAGTTTGGATCTACGGTGGCCATGTCGGTAAATAACAACTATTATTGCTCTTACTGGTAAAGCCTTATGTGATGAATTGGAACGTCGTCTGCAGTGTGAAGTCTGACGTCATCGCCAATATGGTGGCTGCTTCCCTCCATCCGCAAAGAATTAAAGTTATCACGTCTTATCAGTGCAACTGATGAATTAAATTAAAAAATACATATACTGTAAGCTTTTAAGTACATGGCAGAGTGCACTTGCCATGTTTACCCAGAACCGGCAACACGTCTATTAACATTTTCACACTCAACAGTGCACTTAGATTAACAATGCACAGCAACAGTAATGACAAGAACTAGTTCCTGAGGTAAAACAGAAGGTAAATAAAACACGACTGCCTAAATCTCCAGAATGTTCCTCACATCTCCAGCTACAAAATACCAACCTAATCCTATGGCACATCACCCAGTTTCCAGAATGTTCCCCACACCTCCATATATAAAATACCACCCCATTCGTACCTGCATAATGTCACTGGTAATAGTGAAGTGCTATGGAAAGGATAACTTGCTATAGTATTATCTTGTTCTACCACTGAAATGTGAAATGGCCTGCAGAAGTAAAATCTAGGGCAAACAGAAGGTAGTAGTAATTAGTGTCATCTACTGTATGATTCTGTGTCTACTCTAAATGTAGATAATTTGTACTATATTTTTACAGTCATTGCAGTGGTGTTCCTATGGTGGCCTTGGGTTCGTTTGTGTGTGAACGAAGTATCAAGATAGTCTGGTTCTAAAAAAAGGGCAGCCTGGTTGCCTGGTTGGAGAGGAGTGATGGGAGACCCCCTGGAGAACTCAAGTAGGGAGGGACCTAAACCGCATCGAGGAGTGTGGCAGAAGAGTACAGTACTATAGTGCATTTATTTTAACCTCATAACTTCCAAAATTATTTTCAACTGTTATTTTAGTCAGGTAATAATGGAAGGTTAAATTAACCAAGAACACTCATTCCTATATTATAACCAAGGCTGACATGGAGGGATGGAGTGGAGAGAGATGGGAGAAGGGGTGAGTTGGAGAGAGGGCAGCCAAATGGCAAAGGACAGAGCAATGTGGAGACTGTTTGTGGCCATTCCCTAAGGGATTAAGGTTTCTGACAGTAGACAGATAGCTACAGTATATAACTGAATTTCAAGCAACCACACATTATTGACGTGGTTGTTAGTCCAGTGAAAACAAGCTTAAGGAAACTCATTCCTACCTCCGGTACTATAAGGTTAAAGAAATTCTGTGTAGTCACTGAAGTACTAAAGTTGTGAGAGTGGGCCAGTTTTATCAGGTGAAGAACAGATTACGATATAACTAAGCAATAAGAATTTTCTAGTGGCAAGATGATTTTTCCCACGGTTACGGAACTGAAACGAGATGGAGATAGTTTTTTAGCCATAATACTCTTACGGATTTTTATCCTTTTATAGTTATAGCTTAATGCCAGAGTGACATTACCTTGCTTTTATATCTGCCATAGCACTTCTCTGAGTATTATTTTAATTAGTCTCGTTTAAATACTGATGTTAGAGCAAGTTATTGTGGCTGAGACTGAGGCCTAACAGTCTGACCCGGTGTGGGTGAGAGCAGAGGTAAAATAATTATATGTGTGTATGTAGTGGTAGGTGGTGACGACCATCATCCACTCACTTGATGTAGTGCTGCTTACTTCTTCCTTAGCCTGCATCATTCTTTTTCTGTGCCTGCCCTCCTCTCTTCCTGTTTCTCCCATCTTTTCCTGTCACATCTTATTTCTTCTCTTTCTTTACAGGTGGCCTTACATTGAGTGACAAGCCAAATTGTTTCCTGTAAGCCAAGAAACCAAATACAACGCTGGTTGGTAACCATATAACCAAACCATACATGCTCCCTACGTGTCAACAAGTGGGTAGATGGAGGGTTAGTGCTTCTCCCTGTAGAACAAATAACTCATAGTCAAATGGCCACCCCTCACGGGATTATGGCGTCTGGCAATAGATAGATAGATAGATAAATGTACAAACAGAAATTTAAGGTGGTCCGTTTCACTGTGCACGTGAAGAGAATGAAGGATAACTGAGTTGAGGAGGGTGAAAGGTGTGGATGTTGAGGGTAGAGTTGTGAGAGGGAGACTGAAATATCTGTGATGAAGTCAGTGTGACCTCAGGGCTAAGGGACTGAAGAGAAAGGGTGCTAGAGATCAAGCAGCATGGAGAGCCGCCATTAGGCGATCAAGGCCGACGTATGCAAACATCATGGAGCCTTTATAAATGAAAGAATGAAGGAAATTTTGATTAGTTCTCTTTTTCTTTAACCCTTAGGTTGGTAAAGAGGTTGAGATATAAATATAAGTACGCCCTCTTTTGTGTTTTCCCTGTCCTTATCTTCTGCACCCTGCCTCACCCCATCATTGGGTGGAAAAGATAGGGGTGAAGGAAAATTAAGATTCACTAGATAATACGCATTTTGCATTAGCTTAGCTTGAATAGGGAAGTAGCATTATACATTATAGGAAAAGATGCACTGATAACTATGCAAATTTTGGTGTGAATATTTTCCGTTGTGAGACTTTTTTACTGGAGCCCTTAACTCAGTTGTGGGTTCATGCTTATCTGCTCGTGAATCTGACTGAAATTATCCTTCTGCAGTCTACAATCCTCCTTTTGAGGGACAGTTACTTACCTGTATGGTAAGAATATTAACTGATAGACTCATTGAGATGTATGGTTTAGATATAGTCTTTAGCTGTCCTTCAGCATAAGATTTAACTAGTGTTGAGGTAGCACTGTCATTGTAGTTAGAGGATTAATGAGTTCTAAAACATTTGTACTTCAGGGTAGTTGGAGAGAAGGGGCAGCTTGATAACAGAGAAGGCCAAACCACCACCACCAGCCACCACCACCTCTGATTTAGGGGAACAACTCAGCTGGATAGTGAAGTGGTGAGTACACTTAATTGTGTTACAGCTACCTCATCATTTAGATGCAAGTCTGTAGAAATAATCATTGATGGGCCTAGTGGAGTGTACTGTACATCAGCCTGTATAGTTTTCTTTAAATCATGCCACAGTACTAGCTTTGTTAACTCCGGTTGGTTGCAAAACTTGCCTCAGTAGATGTTGGAAAGTTAGAATAGTGATTAAATAGCTTAGGAAGTGAAATTGGAATACTACTACTGAAATTTGTTAAAAACTCAATCTTGCTAAATGGAAACACCTACAGTTGGTGTGTAGTAGTTACATGAGAAGGCTTGCAACCTCATGCCTGGAAATTATCGTTTTCACCTCTTCCACCTTATGTATGTTTCATTCTTTTCTATATACTGTTAATAAGCTTTGGAGACTTGGAACAGGAGATTACATATGGCCATTATCACCCATTCATAAAAGAAGATATACCTGAAGCTGGACAAAATAATTGAGGTTGGCAGGAATGGACTAAAACAAGTGACAGGAAGCTCCCTAACACCTCTTCCTAAGTGATTTATTCTGTGGGTTAAACCAAAGCCAGTAGGAGACTCCTGCATTCGAAAGGGACAGCAATGTTGTGATGGTAAAGTCTTGTCTTTTATGCGAATTTATGCTTCTCTAAGTCACATTGGGACTTTTAACACCATTCAGATAACTTACGTGAACGTCAGGAATTGGGTTGCGAGAGGCAGACCAATAAAGACCTGGGACGAGATCTTAGTGTGCCTTAAGGATAAGAAGGGACTGAATCGGGAGGCTGCCAGAGATCGAGCAGCATGGAGAGCCGCCAGTAGGTTACCAAGGCCGACACATGCAAACATGTTGGAGCCTTTGAAAACGATACAATATTTCCAGAGCATATACATTTTGAACTGGAAGATACAGCCTTCATTAACCCCATCAGAGCAATAGGTCTTCCTTAAGTTGTAAAATTGCCTGGTGGTACCAAGAATAAACCCAAAAATCACGAAGGAAGAGGTGCGAGGGGAGTTAAGGAATGAGTATAGGCTATCTCAATTTGAAGTTATCCCCAGGCCCATTTAAAATTTGTACTACGTGGATTGCAGACATAAATTTCCCTTCTCCAGCAGGCCATCATCCTCCCTTCAGGGGAAAGGGACGTAAAAGAATGTTTTTGTAATAAGGGAGTGTAGCAGCTCTGTTATGTCAGGCCCAACTGTCAGGGGGAAATGAGAGTTTGCTCTGGCGTGTCGCCAGATGTCAGGGGAAATTTAAGTATTCCCAAGAAATAATGAAATATTGTATAATTGGTATACAATGTATAGCTAAGTGTGCTATGTCAATTCTCTAGGGTCGAGAATTACAAACTTCCTTAACGGCACGCAGCAGAGCTGCAATATTGTACCGTTGGCCTACGAGAAAGTTTCTTCTCCCCCCCCAACAATCAAAAAAAATTATAATAATAATAATAACAGGCTCTTGGCTGAGCCAACTCCCAGCTAGCACAACGGATTTATAGTGATTCAAAGCTGGCCTAAGTACTGGCCGTGATTTAATTCAAAAGTTGTGCTAACGCAGAGTAGCAAACTGTATTAAATAACAGGGTGGACTAATTAAACACAGTTAACAACTTTAACAAAGCTCAAGAAAAGAACTGTGAATTTATTAATTACAAAGAAATGAATTTACGTTACATGAAATTCAAATCAAATAAAGGAATCCACTCACTCGCTGAAACACTCAGATAACGGCTAAATATTTCAAAAAGCTTAGCCTAGGGAAAAACCAGAAAATACTGATCGGTATGGATGAAACAGAGCTGCTGTGACGATCACCAAAGTGGGTGGGGCTGCAGGAGACACGCCAATACAAGCTGAAATCTGAAAAACGCTAGAAAAGCACAGAGCCTTTGAGAGGCGTCCCGCGTCGCGCCGCGTCTACAAGCAAACTGAGCTCTGATTCAAATCGGGGCGCGACGAGCGTGGGAGGTGCGCGCGCCGCGCCGTAACGGCTAACGCGCCAACAAACAATTGAAATTTACGGGACGATGTCACGACTCACTCAACACAACGTTACAATGTAGAAAATTCGTGACACCAACACATGGAATCTTCAGCTCCTCCATTTTAAGTAGGCGCCTTGAAAAAAAAAAATCCTGCCTGTGACTTTCCCTCTGCCTATGACTGTAACTGACTTTCTCTCTGTCTGTGACTGCAACTGACTTTCCCTCTGTCTGTGACTGTGACTGGCTTTCCCTCTGTCTGTGACTGTAACTGACTTTCCCTCTGTCTGTGACTGACTGACTTTCCCTCTGTCTGTGACTGTAACTGACTTTCCCTCTGTCTGTGACTGTGACTGGCTTTCCCTCTGTCTGTGACTGTAACTGACTTTCGCTCTGTCTGTGACTGTGACTGACTTTCCCTTTGCCTGTGCCTGTGACTGACTTTCCCTCTGCCTATGACTGTGACTGACTTTCCCTCTGCCTATGACTGTGACTGACTTTCCCTCTGCCTGTGATTGCCACTGACCTTCCCTCTGCCTCAGACTGACTGACTTTCGCTCTCCTTGTGACTTTGACTACACGACTTTCCCTCTGTCTGACTGGTTTTCCCTTTGCCTGTGACCATGTCTGACTTTCACTCTGCCTATGACTGTGACTGACTTTCCCTCTGGCTGTGAATGTGACTGACTGATTGACCGTTTTCTTGTGATTGTTTTCTTCTACCTGTGACAGTGACTAACTTTCCTCATGCCTGTGACTGTTTCTTTTTACCCGCTACTGTGAATAATTGTTTCCCTCTACCAGTGACAATCTTTTAAATGCAGTATCCTAGTTTCTTACGGTGAATGAATCTTGGCTTTGTTCAGTTTTTGTCGTTTTTATTTATTTATTTTATTATTATTATTATTTTTTTTACTGTGTTCTGTATTTCATGTAATCCAAACTTTAACATACTGTCTCTAGGGTTACTACTTTTTCTGTTATTTTAAATTATAGAAGTATACAGAGAACGATAGATAGATAGATAAATAGATAAAGAACACACAGGGAGTATGGTGGATTATCGTTCGGTGTGTTATCAGTGTTTACAGTTATTACCTTTAGTTTAAAAAATTGCTTATGTCTTAACAAACCTAATCAGTAAATATGAAACCCCACCCCAAAATGGGATGACGATCTCTGACAATACAGTTGTGGTAAAATAGTGGATGTGATGGAAAATGAGACTGACTAGGAGAGTGAGGTGGTGGGATTGAGGAGACGGGATGAGGTGGAGGGATTGAGGAGACGGGATGAGTTGGAGGGATTGAGGAGACGGGGTGAGGTGGAGGGATTGAGGAGACGGTATGAGGTGGGAGGATTGAGGAGACGGGATGAGGTGGAGGGATTGAAGAGACGGGATGATGTGGAGGGATTGAGGAGATGGGATGAGTTGGAGGGATTGAGGAGGCGGGATGAGGTGGAGGGATT
>JAGKTI010000058.1:195875-214838 GCA_018397915.1 Birgus latro
ATATAGATAGATAGATAGATAGATAGATAGATATATGGTGGAGAGAGAGACAGAGAGAGAGAGAATTCATCAATCTCTGCACCGGAACATAAAACTGTCTTGCAGTTTGTTTTCCCTTTGGCGTACATCAACGTCTCGAGGTAAATGATGGGCCCAGAATTTCTTCAGGCTGTATCTGAATTATCGTGACCTCAGTAGGTTTTGTTGCACTGCTTGCTGAAGATGAATATGCGCATTTCAACTTAATATTCACTTGGATGTTATCTATGTATTTTTGCAATGGACAAAGACTAAATGAATAACACACACGTGGATATCAGCCTGTCGTTCGCAGAAATATGTTTATGAGGAAGAGGTGCTGGGAGGCCATCAATGTTGACGAGAATTCGAGTTAATAATTTACAACCCTGACCAAAACTTTTACTGTTTGAATATTTCCATTAATGTGTTCGCAGTTTCGGGCTCCTGTGCCTCATTCCCAGTTGAATAAATGCGTCTGATCTTCGCTCAAGTAGAATGCTAGAGATATCCCGTGTTAATGCTCTCATGCTCGAATACTAGCTCAAAACTGAATATAGCTGTTTGACGTTAGCCTTCACTAGCACGTCAGCTCTAGATATTCCTCCTAAAGATGAATTAAATCGTTTAGTGTGCCATGGTCAGTATAAAAAATTGTTATCAGACTGAAGGGGTGCACGCCAGGTGATTTTTGCTGCTGCTGTGTGGGGCGTCTCTGCCTGTAAAGAGCTTAGTAGCCTACTCCTCGATTATACTTTAGAAACAAATCATATACTTTTGAATATTTGCACCTTGTGAGGCATCTTGTTCATCCAGTTTTTCCCCTTGGACTCGGCCTTATTATCAACCAGTTCACCACATTTGTCTTTTTATTTTTTTTTCACATGCATGGCCGCTCAGTATGATTTTGTTGAACTTGGGAGAGGCATTTCAAACCGTGAGAACAGGATGCAGCCTTCATTAACTTTTTCAGCACCAAATGTCTTGCAGAATCACCTGGAAGAAGCAGGAAAGAAGTAGCCTTTAAAATTCGTCACTGAATGGAAATAATTAAAAACTGCACAGTTCTCAGGCACTCCCACCTTATCTACACGTCGAGTACGTCGTTTATATTTTAATCTTGCCTCTGTCAGTCGATTCTATCCAGTTTAGAAAGAGTGATATGTAGTGAAAGGGAGTATACATTTAAATCCTGTAGCACGTGAATCTCCTTAGCGAAATATAATCGTTTGAGGGCAAAAACACAGAGGTATAAAAACAGAGGCGTTATTGAAGGCTAAATTTAACCCCAACACTTCCAGAATTCTGTCTACAGTGGAGTACAGTCGCTTGGCGGTAGTATTAACAGAATATAAAAAGAACTGGTGGAGATCTAGGGCACACGAACACTCACTACAAAGGCCACAGGCAGACTGGAGGCGGGGCGGCTTGGGGAGAGGAGGAAGGAATAGGGAGGGAGGAATGAAGGTTACAGGAACGGGGAGAGAGAGAGGGAGGAAGGCGTGGGGAGAGGGGTGGGGGGGATGGGAGGGAGAAAGGGAGGAAGGCGTGGGGAGAGGGATGGGAGGGAGAGAGGGAGGAAGGGATGGGGATGGGAGAGAGAGAGGGAGGAAGGCACTGGGAGGGGGATGGGAGGGAGAGAGGGAGGATGGCATGGGGAGGGGGATGGGGGGAGAGGAGGGGGATGGGGGGGAGAGAGGAAGGAAGGCATTGGCAGGTGATGGGAGGAGAGAGGGAGGAAGGCATGGGTAGGTGATGGGAGGAAGGGAGAAGGCCACAGGTACAGGGAGGGAGAAGGGAGGGAAGCATAAGGTGGGAGGGAAGAGGGAGGAGGCTGCAGACAGTGGGAGGAGACTGACATAGGGAGAATAAGTTAGAAGAAGGGGGACAGGTGGGGAGACATGGGAGGACGTTAGGAATGGAACAAGGAAGGAAGGAGGAATGAGGGAGAAGGTATGGACAGGTAAAGGGAATGAGGGAGAACGTAGGGAGAGGTAAAGGGAAGGATGGAGAATAGAGGTTATTGAGGTGTAATGGAAGGACGGCATGCGAAGGGAAGAAGCTGTGGAGAGGTATGCTGAAGAATGGAGGACGGAGGGTGGAGAAAAGTGACAGCCTGAAGTAGGAAGAAATATGTGGGAAGAAGCAAATGAGAATAAGAAAGGGTGGAAAGAATAGAATAAGGAGGAAAAATGGAAGAGGAGGAGGGGGAGGAGAAGGAGGAGGAGAGAAACTTCAGGGAAGGTGAATGGCAGGAAAGAGAGGAAGAAAGGTAGAGTCAGAACTACAAGGCGCCAAGAGAACGCGTACCTCCGCCAGTGCCTTTAAAAGGATCCAGATCCGGATCCTCCCCCAAATTTTATAAATTCTTTCTTGTCCATGGCCAACCTTTCCACAAACTTTCATTGAAATTGAGAACTTCTGCAGATATTGTGCGGGATACTCCGGATCTAGATCCGGATCCACCCCAACATTTAATTTTTCCTTCCTTGGCCCATGGCCCACCTTTGCATAAAATTTCATCACAATCCGTTCATAACTTTTTGAGTAATCCCGGATGCAGGATCCGCCCCCAAATTTAATCAATTTTTTCTGGGTCCGTGGCTCATTTTTCCACAAAGTTTAACTGGAATTAATTCAGAACTTTTGAAGATATTGTGCGGGATAATCCGGATCCGGATCCGGCCCCAAATTTAATCATTTCTTCCTTGGCCCATGGCACACCTTTCCATAAAATTTAATCAAAATCCGGTCATAACTTTTTGAGTAATCTTGCTAACAAACAGCCAAACCAACCAACGCTGGGTAAAACATAACCTCCTTGGCGGAGGTAATCAGATAGGAGACGAAAGAGGAGGAAGAAGGACGAGCTAGGAGGAGGAGAAGGAGGAGGGAGAGGGCGGGGAGGGGGGATAGGGTAGAGGGAGGGCCAAGGACAAGAGGAAGGCATGCCAGGGGAGAGAGAAAGAGAGAGAGAGAGAGAGAGAGAGAGAGAGAGAGAGAGAGAGAGAGAGTCAGGCAAGGGAGGAGAAGGAAAGGAAAGAGAGAAGCAAGAGGGATAATTACAAAGGAGTTAGGAGACCGAAATAGGCCAGGAAGGGAGGGAAGGAGGGCGAAAGGAAAGAAGGAAGTATAGAATTAATACCTATCGACTGCACGAGGGTCATTCAGTCTGACAGTCAATTTTTCCATTCCATAATCACCCCCCTAGAATATGACACACAACAATCACATTAACATCCAGTTCCCCAATTACACTACTGGGTGAACAGGGACACAGGGGAAGCAGACTTTATCCAGGAGCCTGACCGGTTCTGGAATCGAACTCGGGATCCTTCAGCAGGGCGAGGGAAGAAGGGCAAGCAAGGAAGAATGGACAGGGAAGGGAGTAAGGGTGGGGGAGAAGTGGAAGGGAGGGGAAGAGGAGGGGGGACGGGACCTGAGAAGGAAGAAGGGAGGAAGGGAGGGGAATGGGAGAAGATGGAGAAGGGAGACAGGGAGGGAGGAAAGGAGGAAGAGAGGAGGGAGAAGGGAGGAGAATGGGGAGGGAGCCAGGGAGGAAGGATGATATTGGAGAGGAAAGTAGAGGAGGGGAAGGAGACCATAGGAGAGGAAAGATCGGGAGCGAGGAGAGATGGACGGGGGTTGGGAAAGGGTGGGAGGGGAAAGCAAGGTCACATCGCGTTACATGTCCCCTCCCCTCCCTCATGACACCGTCCTTTCCTGCCTTGTAAGAGCGGGCTACGAGGGGATATATATTACGTAATCAAAATCTTCAGAGGATGTGATCATGCCAGTCCGTCTATCGAAAAGTACTGCACAGTTGTTCGGTTACATTGTACTTGAGGCAATGGACATAAAATTGTTGGCAAGCGTTTCCACTTTTTCAGTAGATCTGTAAATTCTGAAAATATACTGATTTTGCTCTAACATGGGCTAAAACTACCATCTCTTGCATATTTAATCCTGATTTGTAACAAAAGATAAATACTAGAATATGAGGCTAGTCATGAAAAAGTACGCTGGAAACGATGTAGAGCCATAGTATTGTCTTTATCTGCCACTGAACTACGTGAAGTAAAATGCAAAAGACGAAAATCTGGGCAAAGATAAGGTGAAAGAACTACAGTTGCTTCCTAAGGTGATAAACTGTGATACGTACTAACATTTAAAAGACACTTTGATAAATATTTGTGTTATAATCCGTCTAAGCCTGTCCATTTCTGAATACTACATTGTTCTATTATTATGTCTTGCAGTACATAACATAGAGAACGTAGCCGCAGAACAATAACATACTCTTCTAGGTGTGTTTCCATTGCTGGTTAATTTACTGTAGAATATGATTTCCTTTCATCCTTCCTTATGAAATTTCCCTGCAAGCTTTTCTGTGCTACATGGTAATCTTTCTCTGTATGTCCTGCCAGCTTCGGGTGGAGAACTTGGTGCGTAGAGTGTTTTCTTGGTTTTCTGTCTTTGTCTTCGACGCATAGAATAGTCACGTCATTTATAACCTATCCTATGACCATCAGCCTGGACAGGACCAGTAGGTTTGTTGATGCTTGCTTTCCTTTATACTCCTTCCCCCCCTCCCCTGCAACGTATCCTTCCCTCTTCATTCCCCACCACACCTCCCTCTCCTCCCCTTCCCCGACCTTCAGCTATATTGAAACAGCTATTAACCGAGCTACAATACACTGACGGGTGGTGCGTAATCATGCTGTTTGTATTTGGATCTCATACTGTATAAACTGCCGCCACTGTCAAAAGCTACTCTATTTGCCTTGTTCTTGTTAGTGAAGTAGGGTTCCACAGTGTCTCTTCCTTACCTGCTTGTTTCTGTATTTGACGCAAAATATTCTCTTTTTGTTATATAAGCAACTAATAGCGATAACTAAAAGAATATATAAATAACAAAATAAACAAATACAGTAAGTGAAAGAAGAAAGAAACAGCATACAGGAGAATAGTAAGGAGCAGTAAGGAGAATAAATCGCCAAGTAAGAGGTTCTAGAAAGGCACCCAAGCTAATGAGAATACGAACCTATCATTCAGTACCAATTTTTGCTTATCTGTGAGCTGCGATAAGTGCTCGCCTTCACGTCGCCGTTTAGGAGATACCTTTTTGCTCTTATGTCTACAGTAAATTATCGAAAAGGAGCCTAAAAAAGCAAAAAATATTGCCTATAAAGCTGATTTGCCAGTTGTCTCCAAATGATGATGATGATGATGATATTCCTTACGTAAAAACAAGATCTTATTTTTCTATACCTCATAATAATACTTGCACTGTTCGCGCGGTGTTGACTGAGTATGTTATAGCTGTGCGTGCCTTAGTGAGTGTGGAGATAAGAGTTTAATGACAGACAATTAGAGGAGGCCACGGTTATTAACAGCACAGGGAAGGTCGTGTGTGTGTGTGTGTGTGTGTGTGTGTGTGTGTGTGTGTGTTTCAGAGGGAGCGAGAGAGAACGCAAAATAAAACACAAAATACCTGTTAAAAAAGAACAAAGACCTCGGCCTCTACCATGCTGGCACCGGAAATAAGGTGTGTAAGGGCGGGGACAGGTGAGAGGAAGTGTGTATTTAACTGTGAGCGAAGTGTTGGCGCTGCTGAATGATGCGGCCATTGGGGATCCGGAGTTTTCTCTGTGTATTGCACCCGTGGATTTAAAATTGTACCTCCTAAATCGCTTCAATCCTACCGTGTCGCCGTGGATTTGTAGTGCCACCTGTTTAGCCACTTTCATTTCTCATCTTTTTTGTTCTTTTCAGACAATATTATTCAGTTTAAGGGAGAAAGGTTAGATATGGCCTTCCTAACTCCTTCACTAGTCAGGGTCTTTCCAAACGTGAGGAAAATCGTTTGGTAATAGCCGGAAGAATATGAAAGCACTTCATGGTGATAATGCCAGGTGAAGGGAATAACGGAGGAGGCCGTATTTCTGACAGTCATTCTTAACCTTTCAGTCAGAGTACGTATTTCTTATTTTGCTATTTCGACCTCTAAGTAGCTTTATTTAGGAGAGTATTCTGATAGATTCCTCCATTTACAAGTCTCTCTTAAGCTGAACACAATCGTCTGGAGGTATCATGACAAAGAAAACATTGCGTCCTCAGATTAAATGGGTAACCACAGGAGTACATCACCATCGTATTAAAGAGGTTAATGATGACTGCTTATAATATTTTCAGTACGAGAGAGAGAGAGAGAGAGAGAGAGAGAGAGAGAGAGAGAGAGAGAGAGAGAACCTGAATGTATTATGGCTTTCCGCGTTTGAGTAAGTTCGTCTGGTGTCAGCACAGAAAGTAGTGTAGGATCCCAGAGACACGGCAGCACCCCAGAGACACGGCAGGATCCCAGAGACACATCAGGATTCCCAGAGACACATCGGGGCCCTTGAGACATCATAATCCCCAGAGACACAACAGGATCCCAGGGACACTGCAGGACCCCAGAGACACAGAAGGACCCCAGAGACATAGAAAAACCCCAGAGAAACAGCAGCACCCCAGAGACACAGCAGGACCCTTGAGACACATCAGAATCCCCAGAGACACAGAAGGACCCCAGAGACACGGCAGCACCCCAGAGATACGGCAGCACCCCAGAGATAAATCAGGATCTCCAGAGACACAGAAAGACCCCAGAGACACGGCAGCACCCCAGAGCTACAACAGGACCCTTGAAACACATCAGGATCCCCAGAGACACAGGATCCCAGAGACACAGATGGGCCCCTGAGACACAGCAGAATCCCAGAGGCACTGCAGGATTCCAGAGACACAGAAGAGCCCCTGAGACACAGCAGAATCCCAGAGACACTGCAGGATGCCAGAGACACTGCAGGATCCCAGAGACACAGCGAGATACCAGAGACACTAAATTTATATATTGTTTTTTCATCGCCCTTGATTAACTGCATTATTTGAACAGGTCGAGTTTGGTTTAAGACACGTGTGTGTGTGTGTGTGTGTGTGTGTGTGTGTGTGTGTGTGTGTGTGCTCGCCCATAACTGCAATCTTTAGGCCTGTGTGCACACTTTAGTCCGTACTTGTACTGCTTCCAGAAATAACCATATGGTGACCACTGAAGTGTTGTTATGGTAAATACACCAGGCTGAGTCCACACATGCCTCAGCCTGCATGACTTTGGTAACCAGTCCGAACCATGACCAGCTCAAATGGTAAACATTTTCGTTTGTTTTTCTGTATTCCGAAGGATGAAATAGTCATCTTTGTGGGCAAGACTGTAATCATGGAAAAAGTGCCTCGTCATCACTGTTGGATCACTAGCGCATATTCTTGTCAGTATTAAAGGTCAAGCGGCTAATAACGTAAGAAATCATGGTTTTTGCTTCAATAACTGAATTCTCTGTCGAAAATACTGCGTGAAAATTGTTTTTAGCTCAAATACAATAACCTTGTATTTCTAGCCGGTCTAGCGGCGTGGTGAATGACTTGAAACCGGATGATTTCAAGAGTGAACCCCTCCAAGGTCGTTGGGTGGAAGAAGTGGGTTCTTTCGAGAGAGACAGAGAGAGAGAGACAGAGAGAGAGACCAAAATACCCCTCTCTTTATGTAGATATATTTAAAATATTTAATATGCAAGAGATACCTGCCTATCCGCCTACATGTTTACCAACAATATATCTGTACATACATTGAAAGATGAATAGATATATGAAATCATAGCGTATATTACAGAGGGACAGATATAGAGAAAACTGGACTAAGAAGATACTATTAAGTGGCTTGTTCAGTCTGTAAGAAGAGGTCTTCGTTAGTGTTTATTACGGGGGTTGAAGAGGGAGTCAGCTTTAATAAGAAGACTGGCTGAGGGGGAGGAGAGATGGTGCATAGGCTCTGAATGTGGTGGAGGGGATTTTATGTACAATTGGAGCAGGTAAAAATTACACACATATAAAATGGCTTGACAAAACATGGACTTGTAAAAAGACACAGGTAAATATAGATAGGAGAGAAAATGGGAAAAAATGGCACAATGTATTTTGACACCGAAGAAAAACATTAAATTAGAAAAAACGTACACGCCAAAAAAGAAAATAATTCTCAAAGTACACAGTGCGATGTAAAAAATGTACAGTCAAACAAACTTGTAAGTAAGAAGCACAGCCAGGCTAATATGTAAACATTGTTACAAACGGACGTTGTGACCAGCACCACAAAGAAACTGGGCCAGATCCTATCTTCCACATAGTCGATGCAAAGATTCTTCAGTCGTTGTTAATTTTAAATATAAACCTGCTTTATCCTTTTTTGGGGTGGGGGGGTGGGAGAGGAGTTCCACTGGTATCTCTTGCTAGGATCCCAGCAACAGTGGCCTTGATGCATCTTTAGATGGATGGATGGTGGTGTCCTTCCAGATGAAAGAATCGAGACCTCCAACCATTATACTGGCTATTAGTTTTTGCAGATTCTTTCATGGTAGCTTCATGAACATTTCACAACTCAGGCGGACAGCGAGGTGAAGCTCGTCGGAGGTGGATAACCGAGGCTTGTTCGTTGTTTTTGCATTTGGGGAGAAATATTCACTCGCATACACTATATCAGAACGACAAATCAGATCTACAGCCACTTCAGGACAGATACCCCGAAGATAATACATACCAGCAACGACACCAGCTACTAGTGTTAGTGTTGAACCATCAACTTCTCTACAAAACTGACGGAAGTTGTTGTTGCTTCGGTATGAGTTGATGAGGCCTAGTTTCTGTATTTTCCTCCAGGTGCTTTGTGCAAGATGGTAAAGGCAACCATGTGTGTGTGTTTCGAATCCAAGTACTGTACAGATGACCCGGATTCACAGCCTGGCCAAAGTATCAAAACAATATCACATCTAGTATCTTAGTTGTGACATATTTTCCGACATATAAAGTTTGCCATTTTTACTGTGCTATTTTTATCTGTGTCCTTCTTACGTGTGCCATTTCACTGGACATCAGATGGAGGGATAAAGGATATGCGGGAGGCTGTGTTGGGTTGGTATGGTTAGAGGAAATTAAGAAGTAGAAACAAGAATGAGGTGGAAGGACAAAGTGAGGGAGTGTGTGAAGGAGGGTGTATGGGGATGGCATGAGTGGTTAAAGGGCCGTATACCTGTTGACTTAGCAGACTTCATAGGACCTCTTTCCTTGCATTAGTTTTCTATGCATTTCTCTAATATTTGCTTGTATGTTTTTTCTTTTCCTATCTTTGCAATAGAGACCTAGTTTGCTGTGATAATACAGAAGGGGATATTAGGGTGCAATATGCAAAATGAATTGCTGAGAAAGGTGTGTTGCGAACTTTCTTACGCTAGCGTGAATATGCCCAAGAAGAATAAGTAAAGACAAGAATGAGGTGGAAGGACAAGACGAAGTGAATTAGGTAGTTGAAAGCAGAAAAGAAACAGGATAGACCAAGAAAGCGGACGGGTAAGACATATGACGGTGGGGGGGGGGGGGAATGAGGTGCATGCGAGTGGTAAAAGCTTAAAGGAAGAAGAGTTCGATGATCGACAAGGTAATGGAAAAAGATACGAAAGAGTATACACTACGTGGGAAGGCGCGTGAGAGTCGGGCAGCATGAGGAGTGGAGTTGGAATGAGAACGAAGAGAAGAGGGATTAATATCTGACAACTAGAGGAGGGTCATTACAGATGAAATTTGGCAATTGCTGAGTTTCGATCTTCCTTCATGCAGTGACTGATAACTGCTGATATTAAAATCTAGGTCTTTATTTCACTTGTAGGTACGCACAGGGAGGGATTATTAAGAAAAAAAAAAAACTGCCTAAAGATCTCACTGCCGGCCCGTGAGATTTTTCTGTTGCGGGCAGAGTACGCTTCCAACTACACGACCGCCATCCCTTAAGTGAAGTGACAAGGTGGGTAGGTAAATGGAAAGTCTGAGTGAATGGTGGGTGGCTTGCATGAAAGAGAGGGTGTAAATATGGGTCGCATACAAGGTGCCGTAGGAGTCTTCATAGCACTTATTTGCACCTTATTCATTACCTCCGCTATCGGAAGTTGGAAGAGGTTATGCCTTCACCCATGTTTCTATGTGTGTTCACATATCTCAAAAAATTATAGATGGATTTCAGTGAAATTTTGTGGATATGTGGGTCATGGGCCAAGGAAGAGTTGAATAAATTTTGGTGGTGATCTGAGTTCGAGACCCGGTTCAAGACTGATTTTTGTTTGTTTCCCAAAAAATATTAAAAAAAAAATACAGAAGGATTTCAGTGAAATTTTATGGATACGTAGGTCATGGGCCAAGGAAGAGTTGATTAAATTCTGGTGGTGGTCTGATTTGTCTGGTGTAGGCGTTGGTGGAGGTATGCGCTTTCTGAATGCTGTCTAGTTTCTTCCGTATTATGATATGCTGTTTTTATGTTGAAGATAATAAGTAGCGATAACCAAAATGTTTCATTGAGAAGGAGGCGCTATGAGGTCTTTGAAGCAACACGGAATACAGCATTATGAGACGGGAAGAGTGTTATAGGAAGCAGAATGAGGTAAAGTTGGAAGAAAATGTGAGGCAAGCTAAGGGTTGTATTTTCGTGAGATGAGGAGCTAACCAGCACTTCTTCCCTGCTAATTTGCCAAAATCCACTCTCTGTTTGTCGATCCCTCCAAAATGATTTCATTATTTTTTGTCATTATACTTAGGGTATTATGGATTATGCTTCTCCCACTAGAGACCTTAATTTTGTGAGATATACGAAGTTTCTCGAGTCAGTCCAGCGTAGATGGGCAAAGGAAGTTGTTGTTTTTTCATAACCTCCATATTCTAATAGATTAAACAGGATAATTTTTTTTCCCATCCAAGGGGAACTGTTGAAATATGAGATTATTTTGTGTTATACGATCTTTCATGACTAATCATCCATCACATCAAGTAATATTTTTATCTTATTTCCGCACCTTTGACAGATTCCAAATACTGTGCTTCCTCTGCACTCCCAAACTAGCGACCGCAGACGATGTTTCTCTTGCGGCGTCTTTCAGCACCATTGAAGCCCCTAGCCTTTCCTTGTTCAAATCTAGACTACCCGTCCACGTCATGATCTTTTTAGTATTTAATCTCGCTCTCTACCCATTCATCTTAGGTTTCTTAATCTAATAACTTTTACATAACTCCCTTGAAAGATGCGAAAAAAGTTAGTTTCTGTTTTTGCTCTTTGATACTTTGCTTATTCATCTGACTGACGTATCTGTCCATGTACACCCGTTAACAAAATATTCGTTACCCTTGTGGTGTGATGCAGTATGTCATGGGGACCAAGGATTCTGTATGAACATGGTATCACTTTTAAAGCTCATTTCAGAGTTCATCGCACCCAGGGGTAACGGATACATTTTTAGTGGGTGTACTGTGCCACTCTCTCTTCGACCCATTTGTTTTGCATCTGTGTTGATGTGTGATCCTACCAAGTTAGATATACAGGTGAGATAAACAGCTAATTTATTCATATGTCATGTTGATAGTCTGTAGTTCATATATGCAGTCTACATCTGTATGAAAATGATATAAATAATGGACACGAAAATATCAAGGCGTGGTGTCAATATATATCACTGAGGAAGAGGTGTTAGAAAGCCTCTTGAACTGACGAGAATATTGTCCAAGGAATGAACCGAAAGGAGGTGGGAAATTATTAGTGTTCATGAGAGCCGTGTGTGTGTGTGTGTGTGTGTGTGTGTGTGTGTGTGTAAGGTAGTCAGAGAATGTGTATAAGTAAGAAAAGGGGCCAAAGACAAAGAAGGCGGCATATGAGTAGTGTCAGTAGACTACATGAGTGTTATTAAAGCAGGTAATAAACTTGCCGATGTGCCAATCATCCCCTTGAGTACGACACGCAACCATCGAATTTCCATCTAGGTCCCTCATTCGAATTTCCAAATGGGTCCCTTCACAGAGTTTCCATCTAGGGCTTTAATTTGTACTGGGACAATAGGAAAACAAACTTTGTCTACAAGCATGACCAGTCAGTCGGAGAATCTTCCACTTGCGAGCTTGATATACTACCACTGCACCACCGGCTTCCCCCAGGACGACGACGAGGAGGGACGGTGTAGAGGAGTACATGACGGAGAGACGTGTATCGTACGAGAGACCGTCAGAGAATATATAATTTAGACTTGCATTCTGTGATGCTTTGGAGACCTCTTACCACACTTTCCTCAGCGATTTATTCTGTACGTTACACTTCGATATTCTCTTGTATATAATTGATGGAAACTGTGTCGATATTAAAGAGACTGAAACAACATAGAAAGAATGTTAGAGTAATCCGCAAATTGTATCGACAAGAAAGAGATACTTTGAATATACAGCCGAGACTAAGGTTCTAACAATAATGACGCCCTCGTGACAATTATCTGTTTATCACTTCTTTGACGGTGACAATGGACGGATGTTGCGCACAGTATGTCTCTGATTTGCAGTGTAGGTGTCTGTAGTCAGTGCATCTAGTAAGGCTGATACTGCAGTAATGAAATAGATTTTCTTTTATATCTCTGCATGTGTGTGTGTGTGTGTGAGAGAGAGAGAGAGAGAGAGAGAGAGAGAGAGACCTAAACCAAGATCCTGCCAGTCACATTATCTGCATAGCTGAGGAAGGAATTCTGGAAGTGAAGGAGTTAATCCCATAACTTTATGTATGAAAGACGAGAAAAACACCCATAAATGTTACAAGCCTTTGACGCCAGACAGGAAAGAAGGAAGGAGGGGAATAGAGAAAAATCAAATGATGAGGAAATGAATTTTAGAAGAAGCAACAAATGCCTGAGCATAATCTGTTATGGTCGGGCTGTATTCTGTGGACAGGGGACAGTCCCAAACACATACAAGCGTGAATGACAACGAAGGCAGCCAGCAACATCCCCCCGGATTACGACACGCAATTAAAGGTCGATTTGCAAGCTCGTGGCCGACCCGGGAATCGAACTAAGGTCCCTTAACTGCAAGAGATTTTCTTTTTAATTGTCAGCATGCAAACTTATTTTCTTTATTTCCAAAAAGTAAAATGCATTGTTCTTTCATGTTTCAGTTTGTCTTTGGAGTTTTTACCAATACTTGATACCACAACTTCACCCCTTAGTTTCTGGTCCGATTGGATTGAGAATTGCTATGCACGCTCAGTACACTCGGCTCTATATGCAAATACTGTACCACAGCATGAAATGGTGTGTTGCGTTGGTAAGACGAACTGGCACTGCAGCAATATTCACGGAGCCGACTGTGGAGGGAAGGGAACGGGAAGGACGTGTGAAAAGCACTACTGTTGTTTTTACTTTTCTTCTTTCACATCAGTGCCAAGCGAACTCAGCAAAAACAAAAATAATTACAAAGATGGTGCTATACACACTTACTACTCCCGCAGTCCCTTCCGCACTCGGCTTTGTAAACGATGTTAGGATACCAGTCCGTCTTCCCAGCTTAATACACCCTCTGGAGTACGGTTGATAAAAGATAGGAAGCTGGGAGTGATGGCGTAGTAGAGCCCAACACGTTTACAGATGGCGTCATCGTTTGTAAACTTCTTCCCTCGCACGTTGCCTGTATGATGCACTCCCAACATTCTTCAGTTTCTTCTTTCGTTTGGTTTTCTCAGATCTTTAATTGTTTCTTTCTTTCATTCAGTCTATTTTCTTTTCTCTATCTTTTACTCCTTTTCCAATAAATGTTTGGAACTTCTTGTAACGTGGAGTGCTCCCAGTATTTCGTTTTGAGCACCGTGATCTGAAACCTAAATAAAGAGAGCGAAATGAAGAGGTTGCTATGGACGCAGCCATGTTTTTGTTTAGACTGAAGGATTATGAAAAACAGGAATAGGAGATATTGGATCTAAAAGTGTGGATGTAAGTAAAGTAGAGGAAGCAAATTTATAGCTATAATCACTGTACTTTTAGTGCAGAAACTCAACAACAACGTTTCTGCATGGAACACAGCTATATATCGCATTCTGTAACACTAACTCATACACCAGCGACATAATGTAATAGTCTATGTGCAAAGTATTGTCTCAAAAAATATGTTATAAAATACGAAAACATCCAGGACATTAGTGGTTATATAAGTGTGTTGGTTATGAAGAGTATGGGGTTCCGATTAAACTATACTCCATTTCACCGAGTCTGGCACCATCATTGATGTCCTCTACACCTTTAGCATCGATAATGGTCCTCAGTACTGGATATACCTTTTTGTATTGCCTTTTATATTGGTTCTCAAGGTAATAAACAGAAGTTCACCTAGTGCAGATGATTTACATCAACACTGCAAGAGTTGAGGACATCACTGATGATGCCAAGCTTGGTGAAATGGAGTATAATGCATAGGCTGTGACAGAAGTGTCATTAATACTCTACGGCCTCTCATATTACTAGTTGAACAAATAGTATATGGGTGCTGTGATTACTTCATTGAATGAGAAATTATTAGAATGACGGCATAGGCTCCCAAGTATAAAATAAATAAATGACATCACTTACTGTGATAATGACAGCAGTTATTAAAGGTATCTGCAATAGATCTGGTGGTGATAGGGGAGAGTGGTGGCACCTGCCATCCACTCAACTCTATGTAGTGCTACCGTCAGTGACTTTATGTTGAGTGACAAACCAAATTACTTCCTTTGTCACAGAAAACCATTTATTGCGTTGATTGGTAACATATAACTAATGAGATGCTGTTGATTTAGTTGATAAAAGCGTTCCAGCCGGATGTGGCCCATATGAGTTTACACCCGAGAGATGGTTGGGGTTTATTGCTCACATCGTGCCATTCGGGTGACGAGAGGCTGGTCACCGTCCCATAAATGTCGGGAATAAGTAGCCTTGCCCTGGAACTCTAACGTAGGCTCCTAACTGGGAAAAATAGATAGATAGCAATGGCAAATAGTTTGACTGTCAAACATAAAACTTAGTTGTTAAAAGATAATAGGGAAATATTTATTTTCATAAATGGACTATTTTACTATAAACTACAAGTTTCCATATGTCTCCTCCTGCTACGGCATGACAGCATTACCATTTTTCCATCACTTTCATTGCCGGCATACTAAACAGTGTAGTTTTTACTACAGTGAATGGTACATGTCACTAGGGAAACTTTGTGGAGATTACCTTCTTATCGGAAATACCATTAACAGACACAGGACAGTACTGTCGTCAGCAAAGGGAACAAAATCACCACGTGCTTACCACTTCTTACCGACATTTGGAATACTGACTATCGCCTGTACGTTTCATATCAGGGCAAGTGGACAGTAGAAAGACCTATGTAGTATTAAGATACAATAGTGAAAATATGTGAGTGAGAGCAAAATGCTAGAAAGTGTCTATATCTTTTACGAGATTGCAATAGTTGGCCGATTAGTTTAGAACTGCGGTGCATAAACATTTAGAGAGTCTCGCCCCTAACGCTTGCTCATTTCTACGCTGAACTCACTCCTGCCTTCATGTATCTGCCGTTGTATCTATAGCCAGGTGTCTTAGTTCTGGAAGGGGTAGCCACAAACGAATCGCTTCCCCATCACCATGTCCTCCGCCAGCAGGATGCCCTCTCATCAGATCACATCCTTCATTCATATTCCACTCCACTCAATCCCTCCAACTCATCCTCGATCCCTCCCTTCCCCTTTCCTCTCCACCTCTCATATATAGACTCTTAAAGTCAACTTCCCACTCTTCATTCCCTCAGAATCTAAACTATAATAATAAACTAGCATAATTTTAAATACTCCTTCTCATACATGTATCTACCTATATAGGTAAAGGCATCGCGGGTGAGAAGTGGGAACCCCTAGCTCACTGGCTGTCCTGTATCTAATGGTGTTCTGTCACCTGGACAAATCTATGAAAGGACACTGACAATTAGACGAGACTAGGCAGTCCCGATGATGCCGGGAATAAACGTTGCTGAAAGGGTGGTAGAAAACAGATGGAGCAGGTCCACCTGCCTTCCTCTTCTTCATAACGAAGGTTGGTAAAGAGATGTGGTGTGGTGGTGGTGTGGTAGAGAGATTTTATGCGGTGTTGCAGTGGTGAAGAGCTGTTGTGTGGTGGTGCTGTGGTAGAGAACTCTTGTGTGGTGTTGCTGTGGTAAAAAGATGTTGCGTGGTGATGATGTGGTAGAGAGCTGTGGTGTGGCCGTGCTGTGGTGGAGAGCTTTGGTGTGGTAGTGCTTTTATGAAGAGCTTTGGTGTGGTAGTGCTTTGGTGGAGATCTGTGGTGTGGCAGTGCTGTAGTGTGGCAGTGCTGTAGTGTGGTAGTGCTGTGGTATGATAGTGCTGTAGTGTGGTAGTGCTGTGGTATGGTAGTGCTGTGGTATGGTGGTGCTGTAGTGTGGTAGTGCTGTGGTATTGTAGTGCTGTAGTGTGATGGTGCTGTGGTGTTGTACTGCAGCGGTAAAGAGCTGTGTTGTGGTGGTGCTTTGGTGGTGTGGTGATGCTTTGTTAGAGAACTGTGGCGTGGTGGTGCTGTGGTGTGGTGGTGGTGTTGTAATGTGGTGGTGGTAGTGATGCTGTGAT
Source organism: Birgus latro (assembly GCA_018397915.1). NCBI lineage: Eukaryota > Metazoa > Arthropoda > Malacostraca > Decapoda > Coenobitidae > Birgus > Birgus latro. Next base: position 212,434 of record JAGKTI010000058.1, read on the forward strand.
GTGGTGGTGCTGTGGTGGAGAGTCAGGGTGTGGTAGAGCTTCGGTAGAGCATTGCGGTGCGGTTGTACTGAAGTAACTGAGAACTGTATTGTTGCTTTACTGTGGTTTTGATGGTGCTATGACAGAGAGCTTCAATGTGGTAGAGCTGTGGTAGAAAGCTGCGGTGAGGTGTTGTTATGGTAGAGAGCTGCGGCACTGTGATGGAGAGCTGCTGTGTGACGGTAATGCTGTGTGGTGATGCTGTGGTACGGAGCTTTAGGTTAGCGGCGCTGTGTTAAAGAGCGTCAGTGTTGTGGTATGTGGTTGTGATGTGATGGCGGTGTGTTGCTGTGGTGGTGGTGGACAAGGACACAGCTGTGGCGACTAGGACTGAGTGGCGCGTGATAGTGACGTCACCGCAATCTCGTACTGCCATTTATACAGCGCAGTGTGAACCAAGGAGTATTTAAACTGGCACAGGAGGCTTCGCAACATCCCTTCCTCAGCTTGCATTTTACTTATCATTCTCGTCTGTTACTTACGCAGTTTTAATAGCGATACCGTTTGTATCAGTAGCGTACAAGCGGATACTGACGTGCAATGTGCTGAATAAGTCGCTAAGGAAGACGTGCTGCGATATTTCCAGATTCATTTAGAATATGACTGTAGGAGGCTTCGTTAGTCAGCGCCTTTTCTTTAGCGATACCTTATGCATACTACATAATGATAATATTGTTTTAACTCCTTCCATCAGGTGGCGTTCTCTCTCTCTCTCTCTCTCTCTGTCTCTCTCTCTCTCTCTCTCTCTCTCTCTTTGCTGCCAGACGCGTTTACTCAACTTAGGCAACATCACTCGTGTTGAAGCGGTTAATGAAGGCTATTTCTGACCCCTCCAGCTCCAAAAGAGTTTCCTGATCTAAATAGAATACCCAATTAGTACCAAGAATGAAATATGAACTAAGTCGTCGTACAGAAGTGGTTGTTTCTCATCATATTTTAAGCATTTCTGGTAGTTTGAGAAGGCACACCCCACTCGTAACTCCTCGTTCATATATTAACAATATACCCACAGAAGAGAAGATGGCAAATAGGAATTAAAGTGTATTAGGCCTGTGTCCCACTGTCAGGAACTTTTCCACGCCACGCCACGAACATCATGTCTTCGTGTGTCGCCGCATGTCGTCATGAGTAACGAGGCGTGACTCAGGTGTGACGACGTGTCGTAGCAATAACTTGCAGATCGGATCCCAAAGACCCGCTACGACACACGAAGTTATACCTACGACAGACAAAGTTATACCTGACACGCTACGACAACTTACGATAGGTTATGTCAGCGTTTCGCAGCTTGTCGTAGCGTGTCGTGGCGATGTCTTGGCGTGACGTGGAGTCAAAGTGACCGTTATTTTTTTACTGAGGGATGATCGTAGTGTGTTGTCAGGTTAACGCGAAGCTTTTGTAGGGTGTCGTGGGATGTCGTAGCAATATCTTTGTGTGTCTTAGCACTAACGTGACTGTGTCGTGAAATGGCCGTTTAGGCCTACCGCTTGAGGTATGATCGTGGCATTTCACCAAGATCATACATCGAGGGTAAGATCGTGGTGATCGGGGCCGTTCTCGAAGATGAACTTGAATATGGGACACGGGCTTTAGGGTTGGTTTGAGTACTTTTTTGTGAACTATTGTAAGCGCAAGATGTGTGTGTGATTGCTTGTCTTTACGTATACCTTCACTTGTTCACCTGCTAGACACTTCACAACCAAGCCAGAGTGAAAATTACAGTGGAAAATGACCAACAAACAAAATTATTTCTGATATTAATTCACTGCCATGAGGACTTGTTCATCTTAAAAATTAGTTAGGATCCTTCATTGAAACCTCTCCATGGGTTGTATTCATAAACTTTCCTAAGCCGGAGCTGTGTGGAAGAGTCCCTGTTTATACATTTGCCAACACTTACACTACTGCAACTATGTAGATCAGGGTGAAGAACAACGTGGAAAATACGACAGATGTGCTTTATGATGTTATTCAATTGTTATGGAGAATTGTTTATGAAAACTGGTGAAGATCATTTGCACATACAAACCCATGTTTCTTTGTCTAACTTTTTGATTACTTTTTTTTTTTTTTTTTTACCAGATCGTCAGATGTTAAGCGGATAAAATGCCAAAGGTTAACCACAGTCATAAAAGCGTTATACCGAATTCACTGCATTAACTGCACAGAGGTTTTCGCTGATAAATAAAATCCTCTGAATTAAGTGAGAATATAATGACTAATTACTATTATCGCAGTGAAATATTAAATCTTAATGCACCAATATAAAGGAAAATCGATATATAATTATAAGAAGCAGTGCAGTTAAAGAGATTATGGTTATTAGTTTGACTTTTGGACCCGTGATTCCGTTGGTTAAGGAGGCT
>JAGKTI010000059.1:0-39974 GCA_018397915.1 Birgus latro
AAAGAGATATACAGTGCTTATCAGTCCGACCTGAATACCACCAAAGCAAAGTAAAAAATATATATAACACATCAACTCGACCCGAACATTACCACTGCGAGTCCCAGCCCGCCCTCCTCCTCCTGCCCCTGGTCCCTCACACCACCACCACCTCATTAATTACCAACGCGGAATCTGTCACCTCGATAAACACAACCCGCGAGAAAAGGGCGGGATTCCTGTCGTGAAATATCGTGCCTCGGGGACCCCCATCGGTAAACACGGGGCGAGGGAGGCAGCGCGAAAATGAAGCGCGAAAAGCAAATCCACGGGCGCGAAAAAGCAACTCCGCCAGCACCGTCACCATGTTTCTTTTCCGACCGTGTACGCCGCCAGAAGACTTATTCCGACGCATTCCCCAGACACGTCTCACGCAATTTTCCTCTCGGGGGGTTTCTTCTCTTTATTCATCTCATAACGCCCACAATGGAGGCTGAGGGAAGAGACGGGCAGGCGTATTTGTCGGATCCAAACAACGGGTGTTTCTTGTGCAGGCCGTCTGGGTTGTTACCTCCCGGGCCACGTCAGTTCCCTGCTCCTCACCTGCCCCGCCGACTCACCTGGGTAAATAGTGTAGAGGCTAGGACAGAAGGCCGGGAAAGGAGAGAGACGGCGAAGGGAGGAGAGAAATAGGAAAGAAAGCAAGTAGAGAGGAGAGAAAGAAGGGAGGGAAAAAAGGAAATGTGCGAAAGAAAAATGAAAAAGAAAAACGGAGCGTGAAGAAAGTATGGAAACCAGAACATACGGCCGTGAAGGGAGAGAGAGAAAGAGGGCGATGTAAGAAGGGAAAAGGGAGGGAAAGCAAGTAGAAAGGTGAGAACGGAGGAAGGAAGTGAGGAAGGGTGACTTGAACAATTAAAGGGGATCCCATGAAGCAAAAGAGGAAGACTGTGTGGAAATAATGTAGTGGGTAGGATAGAAAGCCGGGGAAGGAGACAGGGAGTGAAGGAAGGAAGGCATTGGGAGGGAAAGCAAGTATAAAGGGAGAGAAGGGAGAGAGGGAGGGAGGGAGATGAAAGAATGGGAACAAGAACGATCACATGAAGGAAAAGAGAGTGGGTATCTGGAAAAAGTGTAGGGGCTAGGACAGAAGGCGGGATAAGGAGGGAGAGAGGGAGGGAAATGGGAGGGAAAGAAGGTAGAAAGACGAGATGGAATCGAAGGAAAAGAGATGGGAAAGGATGAAGGAAAGGAGGAAGGGTGTGGGGAAAGAGTGTAGAAGCTCAGACAGAATGCGAGAAGGATAGAACGGTACGGTAAAATGTAAAGGTAACATAGTGGAAAACGGAAGGCCAAATAAAACGTAAACTTGGAGTATACAAAAAATCCGACGCCAAGGTAGACTGAAATGGGGAATGAAGTATATACGAGCAGGCCCTGTCACCGTCTGCTCCTAGGTATACATAAATTAAAGCCCTATTGCAGTTCATTGGCGACAGAAAAATGTTGGTATGGGTTCGAGTCGCCTGGATTTGATGTGTTTTCATCTTATTTTATTTTATTTTTTTTTTTTTATCTGCGTTGGTTCGTCGTCACTGTTGTTTTCGTTATCACAGTCGTTTTCATCATCATCATCATCATCATCATCATCATCATAATCATCATCATAATCACCCTCATCATTGCTTCATGACTCAGAATAGTTACACTAATTATAACCTACCCTAAAAAAAGCCTCGAAAGGACTGATAGGCCTCTTGCCCTTTGCTTTCCCTTATACTATCTGTAATTCCCCCCATTGTGTGTGTGTGTGTGTGTGTGTGTGTGTGTGTGTGTTCAGGATGCTGAAGTGTGAGGTAACACGCCCTTCAGGTGATGGTGCAAAGTTTTTACGGGTGTGTTTTTACCAGCACCTGTGTCTAGCAAACCCACGAAGCATCTAATTACCCGTAGCGGGTACCTGACAAGGGAGAAACCCACTCATACCCTCGCGTCTCTTTCAGTTATATTCAGGTGGGTTTAAGAGGCTTTCCAACAACTTCCCTCGGCCACTTACTTTGCATATTGCTCTTAAGTATTCTTCTGTACGTTACCGCAATCCCTCTATCCCCGTGACGGCTAAAATAATTTTACTTTAGCCAAAAAGAACACTTCATTCATCAGCCATCTCTTAACCCGTTTACTACGAGACGCCTCCCTCAGCTGAGTAACACTGTCAGGCTGAATTAACAAGAGAAAGTGTCATCTTACTGCACTTACGGGGTTAATGGAAACTAACTCTCTCACTACGATAAATCTCTCACAAGCCGGAGATCGTCTAGTGCTAGTAAGAAATTGGCATCACTGTAAGGAGGAGCTTAGGGTTTACTCAAAGTAGTTTACAACCCTTGGACAATAGAATGTTCCGCGTGGCTACTTTATTTACTACTAGCTAAAGCCTACACATTGTCAGACCTCGATTCAGTGTTAATACGGACATGAGTATAAAGAACATACAAGACAGCATTAAAGCCTACACTACGAGGACGTCTGCCTTTATTTCAATGCTGTTACCTTCAGACGATATTGCTAGGCTCAGGAAAGGTCTCTTGTACTGAAGCGATGAATGAAAGCCATATCTAACCCCTCCAGTTTGAGAAATGTTCCCTTAAATAAAATCGTCTGGATAGAATATAAAAAGCGTCCGTGGGTTGAAGGGGTTAAGAGCTGATGCCGACATAGTTTGTGCAAATTACATATTAGCGGAATATTATCGTGTTTTATACAGGCGTGAGCAGCCGGCCGCTACAGTACATAAACCCAACGGTAGCAGTAGCAGTAGTAGTAGTAGCAGTAGTAGTAGTAGGTTCATATGAAACGTGAACCCGGTGGACTGCAAGCTGAAGTTGCCCTCTTCCTGCAGCCCACCATCCTCTCGGGGGATAGAGAAGTGGTTGAACGACGTTTGCATAACCGGGCAGCTCCATCGCCCAGTTATATCGGTGCCACCGCGTGCAGGCGTCCCTCTTCAGCACATAAATAAAAAAAAACTTGCAGAAATAAACAAGGTAAGGAGGGAGGTACAGGGGAGCCTCCCAACACCATGAGGATACGGCCCATTGAGTTGTGAGGAGGATGGGGATGGGAGGGGGGGCTGGTGGAGGAGGGGGCCTTCGAGGAGTGTTAATAGGCAGTCATCAATCAGAGGCTGGTGATTCCGTGTCTCCGCTAACATTGATATGCAGCCCTCACGCCCTCGCAAAAACTGGCCTTCTCGCTCCGACAGTGTGGTGGCCAGTCAGTGAAGCAGAGGGGAAGTGTGTGTGTGGAGGGGTGAGGGAGGAGAAAAGGGTGTGTTTGGGGTGGGGAGGGTAGAAGGGTGTGTGTGGGGTTGGTGGGTAGAAAGGTGTAAGTGTGTCGGGAGAGGGGTTTATGTGCGTGTGTGTGTGTGTACAATATATATGCATGTATGTGTTTGCGTGTGGATATTTATGAATGTATACATATGTGTGTGCACGTAAAGGAGGGAAGCTGGAGAGTAGACAGCGACGTGGGTAACTTGTAAGGAGCTTGTGTTTGGGAAATAGTGCGATGCAGAAGAGCCGAGTTAAGAATGATGTTTGTGTGGAAGGAATAAAATAATAACAAAGGAAAACGAAACAACAAAAACAGCAAGAACAAGAAGCAAGAATAAAGGGAATGTGAGCAACTGACACGGATCTTATCGAGGTCTTGGCTGGGAGGGAAGATGGGGGCAGCCTACATACCATGAGAAGAAGAAAAGAAAGTATAAATTAGGCCTGTTTTCTCGTTTATCTGGATGATGTATTTCCTTTGCCTCACTTTTTAATTTTTCCTTTTACACCTTGATATCCTCCTGTACTGCTGATCCAAACTATATATATCAGAACTACATAGATGATTTGAAAGACAACAAAGTGTAGTATGTAAAATAATTCGCTATGGAAGGTATGCTACGAAGTCTCCTATGCCGAAAAGAGTACTGCTTAATGAAAGGAGTCTACTCTCGCTTTCTGAAATGACACTATACAAAGGATACAAAAAATTTAAAAAGAGGTTCTGCTGACAAATAAACAGAGAAGAGGTTAGTAAGAAGAATGTTATATATATATTTCTAAAACTTTCTAGCAGCTGAAAAAAAAAATAAGAAACAGCATATATTCAGGTGCGCAACAAGGACATCCTAATTAACTGCACAATTAACTCCACTTCAGGCAGTTATGTATCTCACTGAATATTTTAATAGGTAAGTGGCAAACTCGTTTTTACGCTAACTTGGCCTAAAATTGCCGTCCTCCCATCATGCATTAGCACCACAATATGATGCTTGTTATGAAGAAACTTTATGGAAAGGACGTAGAGTCGCAGTATTGTATTTTTCTGCCTATGAGCTGCGTGAAAATAAACAACAAGAGGACGAAAATCTGGATCAAGTTGAAGTGAAAAGAGTATAGTAAGGTTCCCAAGACGTCAGATGGGTGGGTCATTGATGAAGATGTAAGGGCTTCTTACCTGGCCTCCCCTACCTGCTCTCTGCTCCGTCATAAACACACACCTGCTGGGAAAGTTTACAGAGTGTGTGTGTGTGTGTGTGAGTGTGTGTGTGGTATGGATGGAGAGGAGAGCCTGGGGGGGGGGGGAAGAGATGAAGGAAAGGAGATACTGGAAGAGAGGGAGACACAAGCAAATTGGAGGAGAGTGAAAGTGAGGGAATAAAAACGAGAATTAATGATTTAAGGAGAATGGGAGCTATAAGAGGCCTTGATGACAGTGGAAACATAGGGAAGGTTAGGGAAATATGAGAGCAAAAGTGAAAGTAAAAAATTTGGTGGAAAAGACTCTGAGAGAAAATGGAAAGTGGAGATATGGAGCAAAGAGTACGTGTGAAGATGAAGCTGAGAGAGAGGGAAGAATTAAAAAAAAATTAATAAAAGAAAAAAGATGAGAGAGGTAGTGAGGGTGGAAAGTGGGAATGAGTGAGAGTAAGGAAGAAAAATAAAGCGAATAAAAAGGTAAGAGGAAGTGTAAGAAGGTAGAAAACGAGGAGAAAACCCAGAAGCAAGAACGATGTTTTTTCTTGTATTCTTTACCAAAGTAATTAGGTATCATTGATTCCTTAACTTCGGTATGATAGTCGGAAACCATAAAGTAAGTCATCTCTGAATGAAAGCGGATCACCTACCTCTGAAATGCAGTAATGCTTGATTCAGACGATGCGTTATCTAAAAGACCTCAATGACAGAAGCAGATATTCTACACTGTTGTTAGAAACTGACATTTCGCAGTGAATCTATTCCGCTACCTGGTTATAAATAATATAAATGATCTACGGTTGATTTGTACCTACACTACTCATTTCTCAGACTGCATCTCTCCAGCAAATGCATCGTTCATTGATTTCAGTAACAACACTTGTGTAAGAGTACGAGCGCTGCGAGATGTGCAAAGGTGCTAAGGCAAAGCACTTTGGGGAGAAAGTGTATAATTCTGTATACATGACGCATCTTGGTTTAGGTTCGGACATCACTAGCTATGCTATAATTAGCCCAAAATCAACAGGTTCTGAGAATGGACCACTCACAGCCCAACCCCCCTCCCCCTCCCCTATATGGGTGGCTTGAGAGATGAGGGATTATCCTATACGATCCAAATTGAGCTTGTCCTGACGAATGGCTTCAAATTACCCATCATTTAAATATCAGATTAATCGATTCCGGAGGTTATAAGGTAAACTGAATAAAAATGGATGGGGAGAGATTGTTAAAGACAGAACCACCCTGCCCTCTGCAATATGAAGCTTTTATCATAAACGAGAGTAAACTGAAACTTGATCATGTGTTTTTCAATAATTAGCTTCTTGTCCTAGAATATAATACTCGCTACATAATTTTGTGCCTGACAGTTAGCTATGCAGGTGTGTAAGTCATCCCCAAAAGAAAGGAGATAAAACAAGGAGGCAAACCAGACAGCCCAGATGCATCCAGACAAGAAGCTGACAGGTAGAAATACAAGATCTTGACTCACGACTGGGAGGTATTACTAGAAAGAAATACTGTCAAAGAAACAACTATCTTTCCAGTTCCGTCCAAATGAAATATACAACTGGCGAAATACAACGAAAACGCTATCTCTGCTAGTACGTGTTTCAGATAGTTCGATTTTTCCGCTATGTGTTCGTCAGCCTTTGAGAAGATACTTGTGTGTCCGTCTCTTCACAACAGTACCGACATAAAATGAAGACAGAAAATCAAGGCATCGTTTAAAAGTAGGACAAGAACATTGGGTCTGAAATTAATACCAGGACAAGCAAAGTGGTAAAGTTATGTATTGCTTGACAGGGGGTACAAGAAAAAGCTCTTTTTGGCGTCTTTTTCACGGGATTATGGCAGCTACACTATTTTATCTGTAGAAAGCTCCAAAATGTACGCTAGCATTGTGGCGGTGTATACATAAAATGGTAGTCATGCAGTGTGTGTGTGTGTGTGTGTGTGTGTGTGTGTGTGTGTGGTGTTTATACGTATGTGTGTTTGTGTGTGTGCTTTGTGTGTGTTTATTTGTGCGTGTGGGGGTTTGTTTGTGTTCGTATGTATTTGTGTTTGTATTGGTGTCTGTTTGCTATGTACCCGTGCTTGTGTGCTTGTGTGTTTGTTCGTGTATGTGTGTAGGTGCATTTTTCCGAGTGTGCTCATATGTTATTGCATTTGAATATGAAGTAAGTAGGCGGAGGCGGACTGCCAAGCACTCACAGATATAAACAGCGTAAACATACGGCTGGTTTTGGGCACAACACGTTCTCTCTGTTTATTTTCTAAGCTTTCAAGATTCCTGATGACGTCTCCTCGACTTCTCACGACTCTCAAACACACTTCTAGAACATCTTTTTGCCTCTTCTGTGATAGTGTACTATTTAGTCGATTTCTCAGCGGTTGGAAGTGTCTAATGACTTAAAGTAAAAAGGGTTATGATTAGTCTCCCTCCATCTCGTTAGTTTTATGATGTTCGGTTTACGCTAACATTGTCACCGTTGGTTAGTTGATCTTGCTAACTTTCAGAGACTCCTTGGACTGAGTGGGCTAGAAACCCTCTCCATTAACCGCTTCAAAACAATGGGGTCTTTTAAAATTTAGTCACATTATTGTACCTCCACAGTATTTATTTTTATTTACTTTTTATATATCTGTCTATCTATCCATTTGCATATTTTTTCGGAAGAGGAAAATCGTTCGTACTGGAGTTATAGTCATGCTTTTTAGTCTGTCTTTATGAATATTACCATTTCTTTGACTCGTATCTTTCATTTAGCATTGTCTGTTCCTTTGCTTTTATCCTGTGTCTCATCTCTCCCCTACAAACCCTTTTCCCTGCTCTCCTAACCTCCTCCACTATTTTTCCTCTCTCCTTTTCCCTCTCCTTCTTCTTAACCTCAATCCTCCTCCTCCTTTCTCTTCAAAACCAACATCTCCCATTTTTTTCTAGCCTTACAAATCTTTCTCCCTGCTCTGCTAACCCCTATCTCTTTACCTCCCAGCCCTCACCCGCACCCCAGGAGTAGGCAGTCGTGTAATCATGTTAGCTTATCTGTGATCTCTGAGTTACGAGAAGGCTAGGGTGGTAGGGAGGCGGAGGAGGGAACAAGCCCGTCAGAGGCCGTAAGAAAATTAACTCATATCTCTCCCAGGCTTTTGATATAGTGGTACAAGGCTTTATTGCCAAGATACGTCCCATATATCAGGGCGATAAAGAAACATGGCACGCTTTATTTTCATTAAACATAGGATTTACGCCCATAAAGCTTGTCCAGGGGTATCTGTTGATCTGCACACTAAAGCAATAAACGTCCGCCGCCATAACACACACACACACACACACACACAGGAAGCTAGGGCGGCTATGTACAGTACTATTGAGGGCATTGGTTCCTTTATGTTGTCTCAAAACTGAAATATTGCTGGACTAACTATTAATAATCAAGAGGTCAAGAGGGGTTGTGATTTATTTTTATTAGTACGAAATCTCAGAAGTGTAAATGGATTATTGACCTTAATTATAGCTAGCTGGCACGGGGGAGAGGATAGGTCTGAGTGAGAGGGGGTGGGGCTGAGTGGGAGACTGTTGGACTTAGTGAGAGAGACTAGGACTGCGTGGGAGGGGACCTGTTTGAGTGGGAGGGGATAGGTCTGAGTGTAAAAGGATGAGTGTGAGATGGTGGGTCTGAGTGGGAGAGGGTGGGTCTGAGAGGGAGAGGGTGGGTCTGAGTGAGAGGGGATACAGCTGGGTGGAAGGTGGTGATGGTGAGGGATAGGTCTAAGTGTGTGAGTGGGTGGTGGAGAGGGATAGGTCTGAGTGTGTGTGGAGGGGTAGGCCTGGCTGGGAGGGAAGAAGGTATGTAAGAGGGGAAGGGGATAGCAAGATCTGGGTTGATTTGAAGAGGTAGATTAGATTACCGTCAAGCAGAAGCACGAGAGGCAGGCCTAGTACGAAAAATACAGGAAGGAGAAAGCAGATGAGGGCATAGAAAGTGATGCAGGAAACTAATAACAACTCACTCAGAGAAAACGAAACCTGGACAAGGACATGACAGGAGCCAGGTGTGGGCAATTGAGATAGCAGGTGTGTTGTATGTTCTGTTTGACCTACTTAACCGTAAAACTTGCTATCATTCTCACCCGAGTTATATTGCTTAAAAGTTGATATATTATGTGGTTGTGCGGAAGGAGACTGAGTAAGTGCAATTAAAATAACAAAAGAATGCATGAAACAAAACTTAATAATTACTGGTACAAATCTCTGTCCTACTTACAAATCAAACTATGGTTTTTTTTTAGTTCTACTGCATCATAATTAGCAGTGGCATAAACACACACACACACACACACACACACACACACACACACACACACACACACACACACACACACACGCACACACACACGCACACATTCTTTCATTATTTTTCCACCTGCAACCTGCTTCCTTGTCCATTCAGCCAACCCCACTTTCACCTCCTCCCACTGTGCGGACTCTATTTAATTTTTGTGGTGAATTTGTCTATAGGTATCGAGAGGGAAGCCAACAGACTTTTGATATGCTACATGGGGTGTTTATCATATATAACCTGAATCTGAAATATCATGTAAACTGGACTCGCTGTGATTGTTTTTTTTCAGTTTATTGAGCTCATTTATATAGGTATTTCCAACGTTAAATAAAGTCTCGTTATTAATCCATATTAGCCTTCTTCTTCTTCTTCTTCTTCTTCTTCTTCTTCTTTTTTAACTTTAGCTCCTCTTTGTAGGTAATGGATGACGAGAGGGACAGGAGCCTCCACAACAGACACTGGACGAGGGTAAGTAAATAATTTGAAAACTGTTTCGTATCCATGTACCATATTTATCAGGAGAAACAGATACGCGTGTGCGAAGGCGACAGGTAAGTGAGTATTGGTAGCAGTTCCTCCTTCATTCATAATTCATCAACGGGAATAACGGAATAATCGCGAAAATGTAGTCAGATGTTTGTCAGATCCCCTGGAGGTTGAAAGAGTACGAGTCGTCTGATCACATAAACTCTTCCTGTGTCCTTAATCTCCGGTATTGCTGTTCATTTAGCCAGGGCAGCTATCGACCACTATCCCGGCTAGTGAGAGGAATACATAATGAGACAAACCTGAGTGTCCAGTTACTGTGTTCTAGGTTGGACTGTCCAGGGCTGAATCCCTATAGGAGAGACTGCCTGTGAACTACTGAGTTTGGTTCGTGTTTGAATTTAGAGGATCGTTGTTTGATTACCTGCTCCAGTGCTTGTTTCAGAGTTGTCTTCAGTTCTGCCATTTCTGCGACGTGCTGTGCGTTCTGTAAACCAGAAAAAAAAAAAAAGGCCATCCCGGAACGATTATTTTAGATTTTCTAGCGAGCAGGGGTTGGAAGATATAGGCAAAACTTCAGATAGGTGAGTTTGCATGTGTATGTGCTAGAATTTACGTGCATTAGTATGCATGTGTGTGCACGCGCACCCCCTACCTTGACAGTTTATCAACTGGAGGTTATTTAAGTTTGCACACAATTTTCCTTTTTATATGATAAATATCACTTGGTATTTTTAATTCTCCCTGTGAATCTACCACATATTCTTTTTATCTGCGTCCGACTCTGGTCACAGGCTTGATAGTCCGTTCAGTGAGGTTCAACAGACATCATACGTTCCACACACCTTCAGATATCACCACATCTGACCTACATTCCTTATTAAATACATGAGAGATCTGTCGTATTCCGAGCTACTGCGATGATATTTACGGAGATGTTTTATAACATACAGGCGGATTTTGTGGAAAATCAGTAAAGTCTGCTTTAACTCATTTCATATACTCACTGTGTCCCCTTCCCGACCATGGGAGCTGGAAGGATAGGAAGATAGAAGCAAGCTTATGAGAACCTTACATCTCGTTTGTGGTCTGGTAATGGTCAGACAGGTAGTGAAAAAGGGTGAAAACATGACAGCAGGTGGATTGAGGGCAGATGAGAAGTGGAAGTAAAACAACAAATTTCAGTCATATATTATCCATGCTTCTTCCCCGACTTTTACCGTCCGCCTACCCCAAGCGTCTCTAGTGCAGCACAATACTCTCAGTCACACCCCACACGCACCCTCCAAACGCTTCAGTCATAGGTCACAAATGGTATCTCAGTCACCCCTCGAAATTTTCACACTTTGCACCACACACCACACTCCTCTCATCACGCCTCACACTAAACCTCACGTAACAGACCTTTCACCATATCTCACACCACACATCAGGCCAAACCCCACGTAACACCACACTCCTTTAACCACACCTTACTTCACTTCGCGCATCTCACATCTCTCACCCCACCTCTCGCCACACCGCAAACCACACTCCTCTCACCATGCCTCACACCACACCTTACACCACCCTAACCCCTCCTCACCCTATACCAAACTTCACGTAACACCACACTCCTCTCATCACACCTCATACTACACTACCCTCACCGCACCTCACACATCAAACCAGTCGTCTCAAACACACCTCATACCTAATACATCAAACCACACTGAAAAACGCATTTCTTTTACCACACCTCACACTGAGCTTCACACCACACCACACAACTCTCACCACACCTCACACTTTACACCACATTCCTCTCACACCTCACACCTAACAACATCCCGCATACTACGCCCTAACCACACACATCACACCTCATCACACCCCAAGCCTCACGTAACTGTTTCCACTTTTCAAATACTTATTGTTCAGCATTTCCTCGGTGTTTCCCTCAGTGCTTGAGACATGGAGACCAGCTTCTTAGACAAACAAGGTCAAATACTCAACCAGAACCAGTGATTACAGTTCAGAATCCTCTCCATCGGTGTCTCACAAGGTTCAGTCATTTCACCCTTACTTTTTAAAACTTTTGCCTTCAAACCTACCAACATCCCCTTCTTCAGTAAGTGCTGTACTGTCCTTTACTGATGACCTTGCAGTAGCTTCACAATATTACAAAACTCAACGCAGCTGACCACCTCCAAAACTACAACTACAGCGCTGACTAGGAGCCTACACGTTGTGGCACTGCGCATACTGGGAGGAGCAGCTGCGGCGCCCACCCAGGAGCCAAATGTCTTCATATTTCTCTGCACCTCGCAGTGGGAAGGACCCCAGGTATCTCTCCTTTTTACACTCATCACTCACCCAACCTTTCAATCATCACACACAATTCCTTTCACACTCACCACTCACGCTTCCTCTAACACTCCTCTCTCACGCTTCCCTCACACACACACACACACACACACACACACACACACACACACACACTCTCCTCACATTTATCCCCCCGTCCTCCCCACCTGTCCTCAGCAACCTGACAGGAGCGGTGTAGACAGGGCGGAATGATAACACGCGATGCCATGATAGCGCCATCAGGGCCGCAGATAAAGCGTAGGCAGGCGGCCACACGACACACTGCTCCCCTCCTGATCCTCTCCTGATATATCGACACAGGAACGGCCCGGCTGATGGTAGCTCCTCGATCATCATCATCATCGCCAGGTTCCACATTTCTGACTGGAATGTCAACCCATGAATTTTACCACCGATATAATATAATTCTGTGCCTTACTATATTTATCTATTTATCTATATCTATCCAGCTATCTATCTATGTATGCTAGTGTATTGCTTAATCTGGTTACTGAATATTGGCTTTTAGTACGTACGGTTTCGGTTTCCATTGCAATTATTGCAGTCATTTTTTCTAAGCATTTGAAAGATTTACTAAAGCTAGTAATATACTATTAATTTTGAGTGACTAGTCTTTCGCTGGGATATTCGCTCTCTCTAGACGTTGGGCTTCGGACATAAATGTCTATTTACATTCTTACGATGAGTAGCAAGATAATGGCAATGGTATTTGAAATTCAGTGATGGGATTTTCAGAAAGCAACAAAGTTTACAAAATATCATATGTTTCATAAATGTTGTATTCACGAAACTCAACGTATATTATGCCCAAAACAGCACTCAGAGAACGGGGAAGACGAAGCCTTAATTATGTCATCACTAGTAAGGAGCATTGTGGAGAACCCGGATGTTGTTTGGCATTTCTACACTTTGTAATACTGTAGCTGCCTGCTTAGTATTTGACTTTTATCTAATGACACTCAGGATGGCCCCAAGACTCGTGTCTAGCCAGGTTGGGGGCAGAAAGTGACACCTCAGGACATGACTTGCCCACCACCTGCTGCTTTTCATTTTAATGAGAGCCCTCTTTTAAGGCTCATTATATCATTCCTCTAATTACCTCGTTTAAGCCTGCACTTAACCTCTGACCACCGACACGCCTGGCCAGCACGGGCAGAGAACGGTGTACAGTCGAATGCTAAAGTCTGTATGCCTCTCCTGGCTCTGTTTCATTTCTGGATTCATCGACACTTGAATGTGATGTAGTGGGCTGAACTGCATCTTATCTTTCTTCTGTGGGTGATAATATGTACCCTTGCCCACTGCGTCTCATTCAAGCATCTATGACTCCTGTGACGACAAAGAGGGAATGGATTTTTGTATGTGGCTGTACAGAGTGACCCCGAGGCTGCGTCAGTGTGCCCAGGCCCTCACCACCTGCGGGGCAAGAACACCACCCCAGCTCACCAGCCCTGCTCTCCCGGCGTAGGCGTGACCATCCCAGTGGCTCTCGCTGGTACCGGACCTCCATAAAGGGCGTCGAGAGAAGAGGAAAAAGGGCACATATCGACACTAGACAACTGGGGATAGCGGCGACGACATCATCATTAGAAAGTCTCACCCTTGTTTTTCTACATGACACAGTGATGCTGACTACAATACTGTCTGTGGGATTTGGGAATGAAAATCGTAACACCGACCTGAAACGCATCAAGTTCTTGTGTGAGATGAGAGATTAAAGAAGTCTCTGTACATACCAGCACTGCCAATTCCTCTCCTGCCAGCTAGTCATGTACGGTAATTAAGAGGATACAACCAACCTCTTTTCTGTCCTTCAGTCGCTGGTTAAAGATTGATGATGATATAAGAGCAAGCAGGGTAAATGAGCTTCTTCAGTCCAATGGAGTATTTTATTTTTTTTTTATTCCTGACATCTCTATACAAATATATTTTCGAATGGAGAGGTCATATATAACCTACATTACCCCTTCCCTACAAGAAATCTCTCCTTAACTGAATATAATTGTCAGGAGGAAGCAAGACTGAACCAGTATAAGATAGTCGTTGGACTGACGGGATTAAAAGCCTCGGTTGATACATTCTGACCTTAATAATTGAAAACATTCCTTCAGGAGCAATATCCAGAAGAGACTTTGGTACTATTGCCATTATTGTCTCTAACATACTAATTAAATGATACACTCGTGCAGTATACACAAAGATAACTGGCGAGGATATGGTCAAGCATCTCCCTGGGTTTAGTGAACCCAGCGGATCTGCCGTTTCCTCGGGTGGCGGTGGTGATGGCCAAGAAGAATGCTGCCGTGGCCAAACTGCAGGGGAGAGCTCGTTTGCATACCCTGACACGCCGAGACTGTGGGCTGGATGAGGGAGAGTTAAGAGAGGGAGGGAGGGAGGGAGGTATGAAGGCCTGCGTGGAGAGAGGGAGGGAGGAAGGGATGCCTGCCAGGAGAGAGGGTAGCCGAGATGAGAGGTCGGGTGGGGTTAGTGAGGCTATCGCGGAAGAAGCAGTGGGTTATGAGGACCGGGTGATGATGTACTCACTCAAAGCTGTTAGAAACGAGGGGCGAGGAGACAGAAACGCCTCCGGTAGCTACACCTCTTCTACTGTATTCCTTTTCCTTTAGCTTCCGTACATGAGAGCAAGTACTGTGATGTGTATAAAACTGCGGTTATAATGGGTGTGACAGAACACAGACGTCAGGTGGCGTAGGATCCCATCATAGTATACTTCAGAGATCTGCAGGCGAAAGTTTTAAGAAGGTACATGTAGTTTCACATGTTCGGGAGAGAAACACCAGCTGTTGTAATTACGAGCAAGCAAGACACGAGCGTGGAATGCACATTTCTTTATTTCATAATTTCTTCTGAAGAATTCACCGGGTCCGCCAGCGAGCCGGTTTTTCCCCCCCCTTGGATTCTGTTGTTTTCTTACACTCAGTCATAATGTGGCCGTCCGCTGACAACTATACTATTTCTACTCCAACTTGGCCTAAGTTTGCTACCTCACTAGCTTAAGTGCTGAGTTGTAACAATTGATTCACTTTAGAATATGATGCTAGTTACGAAGATGTGCAATGAAAGGATGTAGAGCTGCAGGTTTTTTTTTTCGTCACTGAGCTACGTGAAATAAACTGCAAATGGACGAAAAGTCTGGGTCAAGTTAGAGTAAAAACTTGGGCAAATAACAGTAGAGTAAAAATTTATCCCAGCTTAGAGGATAAATTTCGGCCAAGTTAGTATAAAAACACAATTTGAGTAAAAAGAAGTGCATTTTTGTTACTTTTTCCCCTTGTAATAAACACCAAATTTTCTCAGGAACGCAGCCTCTGATTCTGATAATCGTACCTTGCATATCTTGGGCCCGTCGTTTTCGCTATCATGTCTTCACTCGACTTTCACACGTAATCAGCACGTTTTCAATTTTCTTTTTAGCAGTGTATTATGTATCTTCCTGTCCATCGTCCAGCCTCGCCCCACCTCGCTCTCCCCACACACAAGTTTTCCATTACCCACTTTTTATGTAAACAGTGGGATCCAATTACTCTCGACTGACCCAGGAACCTAATTTACTGCCTGCGATAACCGAGATGGCTGGCCGGTGTTTCACGCGTGTTGAGGGAGCGCTCCTTCCTTATGCGTCGAGGGGCCAGTTTACCTTATGGGTGTAAATCATCAATAAGCAGATGTTTATTGATCGTAAAAGAGCGCGACCGGGAGCTTTACATTCGGTGGAGGTAGGCTCATTACTCCCACCGCCGCCCCACGCTTTCAACACCCCGGCATTAGACTTTCAGAGGTAGTGGTGGTGGTGGTGGTGGGCCGGGGGTGCCGAAAAAAGAGGTGTTTAGGGAAGGAGCAGAAGGCGAGAGGGTGGTAAAGAGAGGGGTGAAGAGGTAGAGCAAATGCCAATGCTGAGTGGGCAGAGGTGACGAGGTAAAAAAAAAAGTTACTTAGGTGAGGAATAGGGGGCAAAAAGAGTGACAGAAAGGAATATAGAGAAGGAGGAAGCGCTGATGTTACGATGAAATATTAAGAAGAGTAGTTTCCTCCTCCTCCTCCTCCTCCTCCTCATCATCATCATCATCATTTTTACAAAAAAAGAAAAAAGAAAGGATGCGCCTTGTCTCATTCCTCACTCACGCTGTAGTGAAAAAAAAAAAGTGTAATGGAGGAGCAAGTATAAAAGGAGACGCATACAGAGGGGGCAAAATTTCGTCTTATCTTCCACCTCTGCTTATCAATTTCCTCTGCTAGTTAATATTCCTAGGTTGAGAGCGGCTAGACGTGTTTTTGTACCCATAGATGATGATACAGGGGCAGATTAAAGGGTGATGTAGGGAAGGTCTATGGAATAAAACATAAGGAGAGTCTGGGGAGGCAGAGGGAGGGTGTTGATGCATAAAGGGAGAAGCTGCGAAAGCACAAAGGGAGACAGAAGAAGGGAAGGCATAGGGACAGGGGTAAAGACATGCAAAAGGACTGAAATGGATGGTTTGAGGACAGCACTAAGGGAATATTGACCAAAAGAGACAAATAGAGGCGTATGATGTAGAGCGAATGCCTTGGAGAAGTACAAAGGGAGACTGGAGTGACATAAGAGACACACTGGAATCTATGGGAATATGAGAATCACAAAGGGATAACAGAGTACATTGCGCCAGATGAGGAAAAAGTAAGTCCTGAGAGAAGCACAAAGGGAGACTATATCAACATAAATGGAATACGTAAGGACAAGATAAAGGGAGACGATGATAGCCAGAGATGCTCCAGGTGTAAGAAAAATCCAAGTCTGCGAAAGGTAAAAGGACTTATAGGGTTATCAGATTGGGCAGGCAGGGTGGGATATTCTGGGGAGGTGGCAGGGTGGACGTGGATGGCTGTGTGAAGTAGATGATGAAGTGATGGAGTGGTGGAGTGGATGGTGGTGTCTTGCGGTGATGCTGATGACTGTGTTGAGTGATGATTGTGTGGTGGTGGAGTGTGGTAGTGGAGTGGATAATGTATTGCTGTGGTGGAATGAGAGGTGGTGTACTGGTGCGGTGAAACTAATGGCGGTGTATTGGTGTGGCGAACTTAATGGTGGTGGTGTGGTGGTGCGGATGGCTGTGACATGGGGAGAGATGGTAGTGTGTTGGTGAGGATCGTGGTGTGGCAGTGAGGATGGTGATGTGACGATGAAGATGGTGGTGTGGTGATGAGGATGGTGGTGTGGTGATCAGGATGGTGGTGTGGTGATGAGGTTGGTGATGAGGAAGTGGGGATAGTAGTGTGGTGGTGAGGGTGATTGTGGAGTGGGAGGGCTGAAATATCCTCATATAATGTAATCTACAAACAAATTAATACGCAGGCCGTTTGAGGTGCAAAATGTTTTAAGAGACATGCTTAGGATTACTGAGAGTTGGTCTGGTCTGGTGAAATTAACCTAGAATAGCGGGGAAATTAACACGTATTTTAAACAACGTAGTAAACTGTGAGCTGAGGTGAAGGGATGGGGTGGAAACGTATATGGTTGAGAGCGGTATGAGGTGGAAGGAAGGCAGCCAGAACATAGAGGAAAAGATGACGTGGAGGCGATTTGTTTTTGACCGTCCTTTCTGGGATTAAGGCCTCTGGTAGAAGATAGACAGGTAGATAATTGGACAGATAGACAAACAGACGATAATAAAAGGAAGACGTACAATATAGTAGTTGATGGGTGGAGTGAGAGGGTCAGGCAGAAGTTTATTTATCTGGATGTGGATAGGTGTAGATTACAAGTTTATAAATCGCTAAAATCAGGCTACCGATTGTGTATGTGTGCTTGTGTGTGTATTATGATATTTGTTAATTTATATCATGTCTTTCCTGCTTTCGAGGTCACCCCAGATAAACTCTCAGGGTATGGCGTAAGTGTTCCTGTTTGCCTCTGTAACATTAGGTTTTTCACATATCGAGAAGGTTTTTGTGAGGGTATATAGCCAGGAAAGACGTGATATAAATTAACAAATATTTACTCACCGTACTTCTGTTTTCATTATGAGTTAATGATCACGATATTTCTGACATGTATACTTATGATGTGTACCTTGAGAATATACTAGTACTTTGACAAATTCCTGGTTTGCTTACGTAATTTTAGTTCCTTAATCTTGGAAGTTCTTGAGAAATCCAGGGATGACTAATACAATTCCGTCGTCAATGAAGTGTTCTTGGTAAGACAATTTCCACTTTTGAACGTATCATGGCGACGCTGATGGCAGTTTGATGCATGTAGTAACTAAGCACAGCGACGAGTTTTTGTCTGACCCCTTCATCGCGACAACCTGCTTGTCCACTGGGTCCATCTCGCGCCAGCCGGCTGAGTGACTGATGATGGAAAGGACTCAGACTTGTCAGGGAGGTTGTCTGGTGAGAAGGTTGGGGAGGGGAGGGGGATCCTTGACGCGGATGTGTTGCAAGACGCTTTATTTTGCTTGTTTTGGCTTGGAGTTCACTTTGTATTCTCCCCGCGAGTCTACCCCATTCTGCTTATGGGACGGTAACAGGGAAGGTGCGTCTTATTTCCTTAATGAGAAGAGGACACGGGAAGGTTGCTCCTCATTGGCCTTGTGGTCCTGAGCACTACTCGTCCCTCACTCCCCGCGAGGTCGTTCCGCAGTATACTATTTTTTACTCTAACTTGGTCCAGATTTTCGTCCTTTTGCAGTTTATTTCACGTAGCTCTGTAACAAAAAAAAGGCAATACTCCGACCCTTCATCCTTTCCATAGAACTTCTTTGTGACCAGCACCATATTCTAGTGTTAATCTATCGTTATTGCTCAGCATTCAAGATGGAGAGATGGCAATTTTAGGCCAAGTTAAAGACAGTACAATGTGTTCGTTCTTTCCTCTGACGGCACTATGTCAGGTCCAACACCCCGCAGGAGGGAGGACCGCCCCCCGCTCTCACCTCGTACTCACTCCAGAGATATCTATCATGACCCTCACCAAGACATATCGGCGAGCGGAGGCAAAAAGAGCCGCGTCTCTCTTTCCTCGTGCAGTACACGGGGAGTCGACCCCAGGCAGCAGGAAGGCGTGGGAACATTCGCCTAGAAATATGGACCAAAACTGAAGAAGTAAATTAGATATCATGCTGTCCACACCCAATTGAGAGTCATTATTTCGGGAGATAACAGCCTGGATGTTTTTTTTTTAAATTACCTTTCCACTTCATAACTGGTTTATTTTGACAAGTGGATTAGAATTAGTAGAAGTGGAAAAAAGGAAAAATTTAATCCCTTTCCTGTTTTCCCTCCCCCCCCATTCTAATCCGTTTTTCTGCTTTCCTTGCTTCTGTATCTGAATCAGTTTTAGTTATTATGACATACTTTATTGAAATGCCTGAGTTATTACTGCAGTTATTATTATTTTTTTTTCATTTTTTTTATTTTTTTTTTAAGAAGAGAAGGTTCCATAATATTCACTAGCATCTGATAAACTGTGCTGCGTCCTGCTGTTTACGCTAAAATGATAGCGACCTTCCAGTACTTATTCATAAACGAATAGTATTTAAAATAAATCAGAACCATCTCACTCTTCCAGTATGTCTGAACGAATTTCACCCATCTCATACCAGTCCCCTCAGTGGCACCTGCCTGGCGCTGACGTCATTGTATATTACCCGCCACATCTCACTCGTGCCCACATTATGCTTCGTCTGCTAACAAGCGTGTTTTTAATTACCGCTGGAACATTATATACTTAGCCAGACCCCGTACCCTTGCCGCAAAAGGAGATATTGTGTCATTTAGCCAGGTACGAGTCGAGGTGTGGTGGGAAGCTAGAATACTGACTATCCCAACATGGAGTGACCGAAAAAGACCCCTACCTCACTGGAATAATGATATGCAAGAAAAGCATATTTACACGATACTCAAAATAGACAGAAGTACACGTGTGTAAGTCATAAACTAATGTATACATAGGCAAATGAAGAGTAATTCATGAAAGGTAGTGTTCTCCCAGATAAATCCTTGGAGTCATACACCTGTAGCTTATGTTCACGTCCAAACTTGAAATCAATTTTGGTTCAAGATTACTCCTAGATATGTAGTGGCTCTCCTGATAAACCGCTTAGCCACCCGCATTTGGGAAAGAGAGCCTTCGAAGCCCTGCACACGACTGGGCATTGTGTCTTAGTGCTATCTTTTGTGCTAAGTTATCACCGCATGGATGTAGCGCTCATATTAGGCGATTCTAGATAATACAGGCTTCCATTTACTTTTTATTTTCCTGGGAGCTGTGCATGCTTCAGATGGAGTGAATGTGCCTGCAGTGAGTTACAGGGCATGGTGAGGCAGTAAAGGCTAATATTCATCTATACCAGGGCAAAATCGTGACCAAACGGAATTAAAAGTAACTGTACTACTATGAGATTACTTGGGGATGATGCAGGGTCATTTATAGAGTGGAAATTTAGTTGATCAGATGTATCGAGAAAAATCAGTGAACAATGTTTGGTAATATAGATAAATCCTGGTTGAAAAGGGATGGTAGTGATGTGAAAGTTGTATATTGGTTTCGTGGCTGTAAGCACTCTCTTGAATAAACTGTGAGGCGTGTTTCCCTCTTAGTTTTTTTTTCTTCAGTAACTAAAATGCTTCACGCTGCCATAATTAGGGATCTGATAATACGTCATCAGCGAATTAAGAGGAATTACTTTATAAAATTGTGGATTCTGAGACAAGACAGCACCATAATGGGGATTTAGTTCGTGCAGCGTATACTGTGACTTGGCACCTCTTTAGTAAGGTGATTGGCGAATAATTCGAGTAATAAAGTCGATCTCGCAACACATCTGTCACTAAAGCAGACAGGTGACCATGAAGGAGTTGATAGTGGCCATGGTTGTGTTTTTTCTTCTTACCGAATTCGTGCAGTTCCCAGTTTCACGTCAGAGCAGAAAAATGGAGTGCAGCTTATCGATAACACATCACAGCAGTGGCAGATTGTGTTCTACCTTCCTCAGTGATCAGCGCTGACTAACTGAGGATGCAGAGATGGTTGTGATATTTGTTCTTATGTTAATATAGCATAACATAGATGTGACTTAGGACCGACATCGTCCCTCAATTCATCAGGCTAACTCTCTCTTCATGACTGACCACTGGTTAAGATTTATACCTTCTCAGAATATTGGTTTGTCTAGCATGAGTCGAGGGAAGCGTTCGAGGGTTGATCATCGAGCGAGTGTCAAAGGCGAAGTTAGATTACGTCCGTTGGCTGTCACCACCATCGGTACACCAGCACGAACCACCTCTTGGCTGAGATGCACAAAGTAACTTACGATTATTTTCCTCACGTAATTAAGATATGTAACTTCAAGAAAAACAGGAGTCTTTGGAAAGATCTGCACACCTTTCCTAATCCTTCCTGCGTAAAAAGATTTAGTTACGGCGGGGAATTGACCATTAGTTTGTGAATCTGGACCTCGATTTTCATTCTCCAACCGCTTCCACTTGTTTATCTGTAGCGTGGTCGTCCTCTGCGCCACCGTCACTGGCCCGGCTCTGGTGCGTGATGCTGTGGCTGGTCGCGATGCCCTGTGCTGGTGTCAGGGCGGGTTTGCTTAATTTGGCTTCTGCGTGTGCGATTTGTCTGGCGATTTCTCCTTTAAAGACACATTATGATTTTGTAGTCCATGTTTACATTTATGGGACTGGCTGAAAACTCTGTATATATTATTTAAAGAGCATAATTTACTGCCAACGTATAGGACTATGTGTTACGATATTATCATGTTAAAAGTTCTCTCATACCTCAGCAGTAGAGACATCACTCATATCTGTCAGTAAATGTGGTCGCAGTCCGTTGTCTTTTGTATTAAGCCTGTTAACCTGCCCCAGCATCATTGCCAGTCAGGCAGCCACCACCTGTCACAGGTTAATACATCAAGAGTCCATTAACCTGACAGGTGGTGACTGGCCACTGTGGCGCAGACAATGATTGTGGTAATGGCAGGGAGGAATATCTCCTTAGTTTTCGCAGTCAGGGTCCATGAACTCACATACTGTTTGTCTGCTGTCGCCGTTGGCCAGTTTGTATCACTTGCCGTGGAATAAAAAAAAGTGAACCTAATATTCCCCAATTTTAATGAAGCCAATTACTTCCAAGAGCAATGAGCATTAGCTTCACTTGGTTTGGTACATGGTTTTGCTCTCCTGACTCAAGTTAACTGTCGACATTAGCATGCAAGAGATTATTCATGAGGAGCGATAAGGTGATGTTGTATGATCTTATCTAAATAGGCCAGGGCGCCCGATCGATCATTGATCCCCGTCAGCGGGTAGGGGACGAGGCTGGTCCAGGCTGATGGAGGACAATTAGCGTTGGTGGGCGGCCGACATCACCACGGCCGCTATCACTGCTGACATCTGTGTCTCCAGTTATCTATCTTCTCCATCTTTCCTGGATGTCAGTACACTTCATGTCATCCCCTTGCTCGGCCTGACGCTGTCCAGGTAACTGACACGAGGCGACCTGCCACGCCACCTCTCACTACCTAGAAGCCACTCAGTAGACCACGATAGCGCTGCCTTCACCCCGACCCGACCAGCACACCACACGGGAAGCACCTGTGTAGGACTTAAAGCCTTGAAGGTTACGAATACAGCTTACTTACAAAGCTTACCAACAGTCACACGATTCACATCAGAACAATGTTATTTTCTTCATAACACAGTACATCACCACTTCATTTATTTTACTTTATTTCAAATATAATACCGTAATTCAATTTACCGCCTGGCTTATGAACCTAGCGTGGAACAGGTTGCCTGTGTTCTTGTTCATCAATGTCTGGTTGGGGTGACAAGAACATCTCATGTAGGCTCAATATACATCCTATAATAACTGATCACTCACTTTTACAGGATTTTGAGTAACTCGTCCAGTTCTGTATCTGGAGAATTAACTGTACCCAACTGAATTTAAGAGACGTAGAATGACGTTAAATGCACCAATTTCTCTGCTGAAATGCAGTGTAAAGACATTTTTTCACCATGCCAGAAAAATATATAAAAAAGTGACTGCCTGGACAATAGTGTTAGCATACTGATGAAAAATATAGCACTACAAAAAGACAAATTAAACGAACTATTCACTTCGAGCTGATAGAACTGAAGGTCATGGGCAGGTGATGACTCAAACTGAGGATGACAGTGCCAGAGCCGACTAGTTAGTATTTTTAAGACTGAGAAGGCCAGTCTGTTCTTGTTTTAAAGAAATGGATAGAAAAGGAATGAAACTGCTTCGTATGTTGACAAGAAGTAAGGGAAAAACGTTCAGTGTAATCAAAAACGTAATCATATAGTATTCGTATGTCCTGTAATATAATCTCTATGGTCTCGGCACTCTCACATACTTAGTCGCAGTTGCGTAGATCCAAACAAGGGAAAAAATGCAAGGAAGAACAAGGGCTGATTAACTTATCGAAAACTCGTCCTCTGCATCAACGTCTTTAGTGGCAATTAGTGAGGGGAGAATTGTTACTGATGAGCCATTTACGTGACAGGTGACAGAGCCTAGACGTAAATGAGAGCCCGGAGTTCAAGCGATACACGACCGACAGCTAAATCTTCCATTGTCAGTGGATGGGCGAGGAGTCAAGGTTGGCAGTGGTCAAGTGCTGCACATTTCAAGCTGGATTTGTGACGTTCGACGCTGATGGTAACATAACTGTGGGCAGAGCTGTGATTTGCAAGTTAAAGCTTCCTAATCTGGGGGTTTGTGATACTCCTGCGGAACCGGAGGTGGACAAAAAGATCATCAGCTGGGAGCCGGTGTGGACAGCCTTGTCACCTAGGATGTGAGTGGAGACAGGGATGTATCTTTCCAGAAGTACACGTTATGTTAATCCAGATTTTCTGTTGAATCTCATACACACAGCTAAGGAAAATATGGGGTCTATTAACAGGGCTTTTCAGAAATAATTTTGGTGAAATGAAACGCTACTTATATATAATTACAAAACTACAATTATAAAAATAGAAACGCGCACATTTCATGACGTGGATCAGACAGCAGAAGTCTGTATCAAGTGACTAAGATTTTCTAACTAATTCAATGGATATATCTGCATGCGAATGATCAGCACGTATAATTGTACGGTATGTCAATAATTAAATCATTTTCAGCTTAGTATCAGATGCTTAAAGAATTATATAATGTTCAAGGATGTGTTCAGATGTAGTATTCTGCGGTGTACCTACTATCTGACGAAGAATTAAGGAATCAAAGGCTGAAATCACGCGAAAATTTTCCCTTCCAAAGAAAATCAATCTGAAATCCAAAATAAAAATTTCGAGATGGCCGAAGACACTGATTTTGAAAGACTGGAGGTACGAGGCAAAGGGAAAAAACTGCTCCTGAGTTGATCTGTTGCATACCTAGAGGAATATCGGCCTGGGAAGCAATACTCGTTCCTGGGAAAATAAAAAAAGTACTGCCCAATAGGGTCCCAGTGTGCAGCGCCGTTATATCACCAGCGTATAATTTAGGAGACTGATGGATAGACAGACAGACAGACAGACAGGCAGGCAGACAGGCAGGCAGATAGATAGATAGAGATGCACACACACACACACACACACACACACACACACACACACACACACACACAAATCATGAATATACAGAAGGAGTGAATAGTGTGAATCACTTACAACATCGTGTATCTTGAGACAGTGTGCTCGTAACGATAGATATTGTAGTAAATAATTAAATAAATAAATGAATAATTGTGCTCTCTGTGAAAGATATAATATGTATAATTTTTAACTTTGTGTATGTAACTACACCCATGTTTTTTTTTCTTTTACTACACAGGATTTAATTTGCCCCTCTGCTGAGAACCGCTACACTAAAGCCTCCCTTTTGGTCGTCTCCGAGAAAGGGGCCACCATAGGGCATATTGCTGGTTCCCTCCCAAAGGGGCTTCGAGGGGTCGTTATAAGATTAAATTATAGATGAATTTTAAATGCAAGTGTATTGTGTTGTGTGCAAGTAGTTCCTAGTGCAGTTACAAGGAAGTGTATCGGAGAGCGTGCCATTTTGAGATTTTGTACAGACTGGTTAACATGAACTCTAATTTGTTTGTTAATGTATCAAGAAAAATGTTAAAGAGAATAGGCTTTACTATTTTAAGTATTATTTCAAAAGTTAAAAAGTCATCAAAAAGGAAAACGGCCCACAACGTAACTCCAAGGACCAGTTTAGTGGTTACGATAAATCCCTTGTCGTAACTAGTATCCGTCATTTGCACGAAGGGCGAAAGACATGGAATGACTAGATAACCTCCCTTTCTTGTCCTTATATATATATCGAAAGTTTTTCTCTCGCAACTAAGATTTGCTTTGCAGGAAAATGTGAGGTTGCACATTCATTTCCTTCCTGGGAAATAAGTCACATTTGTGATATGGAATTGATCGTAGTTTGTGAACCTGGACCTTGACTGCTGCTGAAAAGAAAGCCTCAGCTGTTCCTGTCGCCAGCTTTCAGTCTGCCTCAGGACGCTGGCGATTCTGCTCCCGTGTAAACACCTTCCTTCCCAAAAGAGCGAATTCCTCTCCCACTGAGGCCGGGGAGTGATGAATATGTGTGAAAATTAGCTTTGCCAAATTTCTTGAGCAACATTTGCGTACATGTCTGGGCGGGATGTGTACAGGGCGGCAATGGGTTACCTGCGGCAGGGTCTCCTCACCTCGCCTGCCCAGCCACGGTGCGCGCATCAGTCTGTGCCACCATGGTATAAGTGCACAGTCCCAGCAACAATTTCGAGGTCGCACCGAGATTTTTTCCCCCCTAGAGTGAGGGAGAAGAGTCATGGCCGGCCCGGGGCGGGTAGAAGCAAGAAATTAATTACTTGACAGTGTGTACACGACACCTGTAATCTGCTGCCTCTAATGTGCTGGCGGGGCGTGTCCACTCCCTGCCCCGGCCTAATATTTCAGGGAGGTGGATATACAACATACCCAGAATCCTGATTATACAGCACCACCTTATTTATGAATACATTAAGCCCTTCGAGCAATTTTCAACGAACATGAAACGTGAGTGAACTGGCATAATATTATGATAATTTTGGTTAGTGTTTACGTGTTAACTAATTTCATGCTGCTGTTTCTTACACCTCGAGGGGAACCACCTGCACCTCCCTAGGCTGAGCGTAGTGTTGCCTTTCTGCATCATGGCCGCTACAGAGGTGAGGACAATATCTCTAATAAGACTGTGTGCTGTTTCTTCCTCAGGCTTTGGAGCTGTTTCTAAGAAGCTTATCGGTTGGAAATTTACAAAGGGTTGCTGTAGTTTCTGTTAAAGTTTCGTTCGCTCGGAGTGATGTCGTATCCTCGTCCTATCCCCTACCTCCTCCGCCACACCCCATCCTCTCCATCCCTGCCCCTCCCACTGCCACCACCTTCACCCTACACCCCTTGCTTTCTTCCCTATCCTCGCCATACCTCTCACTGCTCATTCCCCTTCTCGGTTATCTCTCCTACCCTCTCCCCCACTCCTCCCTGCTTCCTACTCTCCCTCTCCCTGCTCATTCCCCTCCAGGTCTCTTTGTCGTCCCTGCTTCCTTCCATCCTTACTCTCCCCTGTTCGTGCTTCTTCCTATTCTTACTCCCCCCCTTTCCTACTCTCTCCTCTTTCTTCTCCCACTCCGTACCTACTCCTCTCTCCACTCCCTTCTCTTCCCATTTACTTTTCTCCCTGCTTCCTTCCTTGCTCATCCTCACTACTCCCTCCTATCCCTACTCCTTCCTCTCCCTACTCCCTTCTCTTCCTACTTATTCCTATCCTCCCTCCCCTCTCTGCCTACTCATTTTCTTCCTCCTATTCTACTTTTTTCTTTATTCCCTTCTCCCAACCTTTGCATTTGCAGTCCCCGCTACCCCCACCCCCTTCCTCTCCCCTTCCTACTCCCTTCCTCTCCCCTCCCAGCTCCCTTCCTCTCCCCTCCCTGCTCCTTCCAGCTTCCATAGCGCTCCCTCTTTCCCGCCTCGATCGTATCTCGGCGTTGCTAATCTGGCTATCGGGACTGGTTTTTATCCTCGTGTTGCCCATGACAAATCTCCGGGCTATTCTGAATCAACAGGCCGGTAAGCATGACCTTTCCTTGCTCCCGGTTGATATATTATTGTGGGCGGTAAATCCAGCGATGGTTATCTTGCCTGGAAAATCGCACCTCGCAGCTTGAAAACAGTGCACATAATTGGCGCTTGAAAAATGATACTCAGGGCGACACCAAATCACTGCTTGAATTTCAGCTGCTGGTATTTTATGTGAAATGAATAAAGAAGATTGATATGGCTGTTCTCAGTAAAAATTAGCGTCTGAAATTTGATGACGTTTTTCCAGTTTTTTTTACGTTCTCTCTCTCTCTCTCTCTCTCTCTCTCTCTCTCACACACACACACACACACACACACACACACACACACACACTGCTGCCGCCAAGCGATCTTATTCAACTGGAATGACGTTTAAAAATCTTATTCTTGCTAACATCAGACAACTCCTTTAAGGGAGACATTGAAGAGATGAATAAAATGCCTTTTTTCGAATGTTAACTCTTACTGCATTGGTTTCTGTAACCAAGAACGTGACAATAATCTTGTTTATAAAAGATTCTCAGTTGCATTTGACTGCATTATGTATTCATGTTTACATCCATGTGTGTTAGTGCCTCTGACTTTGAGTGATTGTGTGCGTTCGTGCTTGTGTGCGGCGGAATTACTGGATTGACTTTTCACTTAGGCATTCTAATTATAATTCAATCGTGTTCTAACTTTGGACAACGTATCATTTTCATTAATACACGCCCGTCTATAGTTTTCATGTGGGCAGTCTCTCAGAAATAATGAGCAGCAGCAGCTACGTCATCTCAACTGTTCTTTTTTGGTGTTGATTCTGACCTCGGGCACTCTCGTTCATAGGCATCGGAAATTACGCAGTCTTCACTTACTATTGTTTTTTTCAGAGGAGATGACATTTAGAGATACGGCAGAAGGAAGCGCCAATACAGGGACGTAGCCAGGCTCTTGGTTAGCAGGCAGACGGAGGGAAGGCACATTTTTAAATCAGAGAACTGTGCTATACTCCTTTTTACTCTAACTTGGCACAGAGTTTTCATTTCACGTAGTTCAGTGGTAGAATTAGGCGATACTGTGGCTCTACAAACTTTCCACAGCACCACTTAGTCACTAGCATCAAATTCCAGCGTTAATCTCCTGTTACAGCTCAGAATTCAAGATGGAGGGATGACAATTTTAAGCCAAATTAGAATAAAAAAGCGGTATTATTGGGATTTATTACAAGAACTATAACTGGTATCTATATTTTAATGGACTTGTGATGCATTTAGGACTCTTAATAAATGGTGCAGACTTGTAATACCGAAAAAACAAGAGCAAAGTAAATAGTTGGGAAGTATTAAGTAACACTACAAGAAAACAATATGCAGTAGTGATGTCATGGATTTAAGGCAAATTGTATGTTTCCAAGACTATGATTTTCACTGGGGGGAAAGGAGGGAGGAATCCAGGGACAGTATCATAGCTGGGAGGGGAAGGACTAGAGAGGGTAGGTCCTTTTTCCGCTTTAGATTATTTTCTAATATTCATTTCTTTATCTGTTCATCTATTTGCCTATCTAGCTACCTACCTTCCTATCTATCTTTCTATCTATCTATCTATATTTATCGGTCTATCTATCTATCTATCTATTACCTGTGCAGTGTTGGTATATGCATTTAGGTGATGTCTAGAAAATATATTGTACCGAAACACCTACAGATTGGGATTCAGACGCAGGTTGTGAATTCGCTTTCATAATTTTGTGTGATCGTAAGGGGGACACGTGCCCCTTGCCCCCCCCTCCCTCCTTCCTCCCCTTTCCTTTTGGCCACAGTTTTATGAAACCCAAAATTTATCTCATACAGTTACAGAGATGTGAACGCCAAGGGGAAGAGAAGAGTGAGTGAAAGAAAGTAAGAAAGAAGGGAGAGAGAGGAAAAAAGGAAAAGAGGGAGAGGAAAAAAGAGAAGGATATGGAAGACAGCAATGGGAAATGGCGAGGGGAAGAGGAAAAGGGAAGAGGATAGAAGAGAGAGAGAATAGCTTGAGAGAAAGGTATATGAGAAGAGGAAAAAGGAAAGAGGGAAGGAGAGAGGAAAGAAAAACAGAAATGATGGAAATAGGAGGAAGGAATGAGGAGAGGCAAGAGGAAAGAAGGGAAAAAGAAAGGCAAGAGGTAAAGGAAAAGGGAGGGGAAAGAAAGGAGAGAGACGAAGAGAGAAGGAAAGAGGAGAATGTGGAGATATGAGAGGGAAAGAGGAAGTAGAAGAGAGAGGAGGGAGAGGGGAAAGGGGAAAAGGAAACAGAGAGAGGGGAAAGGGAAGAAGAAGGAGATAACTGGATGAGAAATAGCAAAGTAGAAAGAGAGGGTGAGTGGGAAGAGATGAAAAAAAAGCGAGGGAGAGGGGAGAAGGAAGAGGAAAAGTGGAAGGGGTAAGGGAAAGGGAGAGAGAAAGAGGAAGAGGGGAGAAGGGAGGAGGTGGCATAAGAATGAGGGGAGAGGAAGGAAGGAAGAGAAGAGAGGAAACAGGGTAAAAGAGGGGAGAGGGGAGAGGGGAAAATGAGGAGGGGTGGTAAAGGTGTCGGGGAGATAAAAAGAGGTCATGAAGGCGAGAGGTGAGGCGCTGGTCCCAGGTGATCAGATACCTGTGAGTTACGCAAGCCAAGATAACCAGCCCCACCCCCCTTCACCCTCACCCTGCCCTTACCCTCTGCACTCTCACCCTGCCCTTACCTCCTTCACCCTCACCTTGCCCTTACCTCCTTCACCTTCATCTTAACCCCCTTTCACCCTTACTCTCATCACCCTCACCCTACCACTCGTCACCCTCTTTCACCCCCACTTTTACTCTCACTCTTCCCTTCACCCTCACCCTAACCCTTCCCTTACCCCCTTTTCACCCTCACCCTTACTTGCACTCTTTCCTTCACCCCTATCTTAACGCTCCCCTTACCTTCTTCACCCTCACTATCACTCTATCCTTCACCTTCATTTTGCCCTTTCCCCTTCACTCTAATCCTCACTCTGGCTTTCGTTCTCTCTCTCTCTCTCTTCTCCCTTCCCTCTTACCTTCTTGCCCTTTCCCCTATTCCCCCCTCTCCCTTTCTCACTTCTCCTTTTCACCCTTCCCACTTCCTCCTCCTCCTCCTCCTCCTCCTCCTCCTTCTCCTCCCCCTCCTCCCGTGGGTCTCTACCTCCTCTGTCACGTCCTAATGAAACACAGGGCAGTTGCGTCGCCATTGATTGTCCACTTCACCTCTTTTCATCCCCCCTTCCCCCTGACCTTTCTTTCTCCTCTTCCTTCTCTCCTTCGTCTTATCTTCTGGCCTTTCTTCTTCCTCCTTCTCTTCCTCTTTCTTCTCCTTCCTCTGGTCTTTCTTCCTCCTCTCCCATCCTCTCTCCTTTCCTCCTGCGTGCCTTCGTCTCCCCTCTGCCATTTCTTTCCCTTGGCCTTTCTCCTGCCTTTTCCCCTCTCTCTATCTCCCCCATTCTCCCTTTTTCCTCTACCTTGCTTTCACCTGCTTTTTTTCCCTCTTTTCCCCTCCCCATCTCTCCCCATCATCATCATCCATCATTTCTCTTCCCCTCTCTGTCCTCTCTTCCTCCCTTCTCTCACACGCCTTTTCTTCCCCCTCTCACTCTCTCCCTTCCCCTTCTTCCATTTCTCCCCCTCCTCCCCTGTTCCCTCTCGCCCCTTGCCCGCTACGTCTCGCCCTCATCCCGGCTTCTTTTGTTTTTGAGGGAGGCTTTAAATTACACGACAATCAGGTGCTTTTTGGAAATGATGGATGGGAGGCAGTGGGTGGTGCGGTCGGTGTCTGGTGGCCGCATTTATCTGGACGAATTTATCTGCGCTGGTGTGTTTGGGAGGGTGGGTGAACTGTGGTGGGTGTGCCGGATGAACTGTAGGTGGTATATGTGTGGCTGGGTAACTGGGTGGTATATGTGGTTGGAGTGACTGTGGTATATGTGGTTGGACTGACTGTGGTATGTGTGGTTAGAGTAACTGTGGTATATGTGGTCGGGGCGATTGTATGGGGTGGGGTATGTGGTTGAGGTAAATGTTATGTAATGGTATGTGTGGTTGAGTTTGGTGATATGACTGGGGTAAATTGGGGTGGTATATGGGGCTGGAGTAACAGTGCTTGGCGGTATATGTGTTTGAAGAACTGGATGGTATTTACTGTATGGTTAGGGCAAATGTATGAGGTGGAATATGTAATAGAGAACTGTGTGAGATGGTATAAATGGTTGGGGTAAGTGGGTAGGGGGGTCTTACGGGGTGAACAAGGTGGTATGTGCAGTTAGCTTGTGGCCATTGCTTGCCCTGTGACTAAACTCGAGGAATTATGTAGGGTTGTTGAACTGAGGGCCAGAATAAGAGCAAAGGTGACTGACTTCTTGTTAGTGAATCCTTTGTGGTTTAGACGGCTGTGTGAATGACGGTCCTGTTCTTAACTTAGTCACCACGAATGGGCTTTCCTAACCTAAATAAGTCAGCCTGGCAAGAGCAAGAATAGAACACAAAATGAGTCATCCTAGTGACGTAGTTAATGGAGTCTGCTTCTAGTCTTTACATCACGAGGGCTTTGTCTCAACCAGACTAATATAGTCTAGCGGTAGTAAAAACAAAATACAGAGGTTGTCTTGGTACTGGAGGAGTTGTTTTTATTTTATTTATACCCATTTGATACTCAGGTCATTGATTTTCAGAGCGAGAGTGAAGTTTGTTGTCATAAATGATGGTCTCTTGTTGCATAACGTGTATTTGCGTCTCTCCAGCTTATGCATATGAGATTGAAGGAAAAAAAAAGCATTTTCAGATTAATTGCTTTACTGAAGTGATGTATAGACTCAGTATGTGTTTACGAGAGTGACTATTGACATCCAGCACACACTAATTTCAAGCAGAGGCGTTCTTCTCATGTGGCAATTGTGGCGGTGCCTGGTGCCTTGTGTGGTTGCTCCCTGACTTAATGGTACCGCAAACAGTAATGACGTGTGTGGTACCATAGTAACTGTGAATTTGGATTATCGGTCGATCAGAATAAAGGAAAGTGCTGTATTTTATGTCCATTATATCAAAAATTGTACTGTCTTCCTCAGTCTCCCACATAGACGATAAATACAGTCCACATATCACTTTACCATGCAGAAGAGGCATCGATAGTCCATACGGTAAAAACAGCAATAACTCGCTGGACAGGCTGCGAAATTATCCAGGACAATAGCGGTCTTATCGGCAGAGGTTTACGATTTCCCGACACTGGACAACAACCGATTATTAGCTCTCCAAAACTGCAGTCATGGAGGAACGTCTACAGCAAACTCTGCCCTCCAAATCTGTCCTTATCTTCTAACCCTTATGCAGCACGTATTTCCTTTCCTCTTTCCCTTTCCCTCTTCCTTTCCCCGCCCTTGCGCCTTCACAAACACAACAATGGTGCTACAATGTGAGTGAAAAAAAAAAAAGCTGAAATTTATCAAAGAAAGGAATTAATGAAGTTTAGGATCTGAAAGCATTTTGTGTCACCATACACCTAATTTTGTGTACCTGAGTAGCCGGAAATGTGTGTGTGTGTGTGTCCCCTTTGTGTTTGTCTTTGTCTTTTGTGTTTGTGTTGGAAGTGTGTTTGTTTGTTATTAGTTAATGTATTTGCCTGATTGTTTTTGTGTTTGTGATTTTTTGCGCCTGTGTGTGTATGTGTGTGTGTGTGTGTGTGTGTGTGTGTGTGTGTGGTCGTGCGTGCTACGTGTGTGCGAGTACGCTTGCGTGTGCGCGGGTGCTTCCAGGGAAGGGTTATATAATTACTTAAGTCCCAAACCAATCACGCGGGACCAAATATTCATGGCCAGAAATAGGTTTACGTCGATGTCTATATTCGGGTAACATATTCCGGCGGTGTTGCGGGATAATGTGCTTGGCGGGGCAGGTGACGGGGACAATGATGGCAGGAGGGGGGAGGAGGAGGGACATGGCCTGTAATACCGCCTCTCCATCACGGGCGCTAACGATGCTGTCACGCGATTATATGTGACTGACTCTACTTGGTTCACACTGGTCCCCTTGTTTCATGGGCCTTATCTCTTTTTACGGTAATTTTAATTGGTGTGTTGGAAGGCCCGCTTGTCCACGGGGGCGGCCAAGGAGGTGAGAAGCGAGTCCACACGTGACAAACAGGTGGCGACCATGCGAGGCGACCATCCATCACAGGAGTCCAGGCCGGGTACACTCAGTGGGGGAGTGTAAACAGAGGAAACGCACCCGCCCCGCCACCATATCACGCAGCATCAGTAATCCAGCGTTTTCCCCTCTCCTGCCCCACTTTATCCCACCAGTATCTCAGCCAGGGTCATCAATCATCCCAATTAATTACATCAATCGGCGAGCCCCACGAGCGGGCCTGTGATCAAGCCTCCCGCCTCTCATTCTCAACCTGTCAATTATATGCAAAGTTGTGGGAGAGTTCGGGTCGAGGCTGGTGTTGTGGCGTGCGTAGGGGGCGGCCTTGGTCGTGTCTGGAGCCGTACCGGTGATTCCCTGATACTCGGGTCAAACTCTTTTGTCCTCTCCTGATTTACGGTCCCACAATAGCCCTTTTTGCCCAAGTTGGGGGTGAAGACCAAGATCGGGTTTATCTTTCCTCACTCGCTAAACGTCTTTTTGTGCTCATCTCGTTTTGTTGCCTCTTGAGAGCCCTCGCCCGGTTTCGTAAAGGATTCTATGTTTGGAGGGTTTTAGCTGCTGTTTACTGTTATTCGTAGCCGTTGAGGGAGAAAGCGATGGTGTCGAGGGTGGTAATGGGACAAGGTGTGAAGAACATAATCTTTATTGAAACGTCCGCTGTTGTAATGGATGGTCTTGCATTCTTTCTGCCCCTCTAGTTTTTTCTTACATGACGTCTTTTGGCGTACACTTGCTGTCTCCAGACGATTTCATGCATCCTATGGGAGACTTCGTGTCCTGGAGGAGTTAGTGGATGCTTTAGTCTGACTTCTGAAGTTCAAGTAACCTCTCCCAAGCTGAGAAAAGTAGCCTGGTGGTAGCATTAGTAAAACATCCGGGACGCCATATAGTGCAGCGATATACATAATCATTGAATGAGAACACCAATACATGTCTGGAAATTCATCATCTAGTGCATCTTAGTGTTGATGAAGCTCTGTAGTTAATGGCAGCAAAATAAATAGTGATAATGCGTATACAGTTTTTGGTTGTTAATAAATATTGTAAATTGGTGAGTGCCTTCTATGGGTAAAAAAGGGAAAAAGTTTAGTACCCCATCCCCTCCTTTAAAATATGCTGGCTGCGCCCCTGGGTAGGATGATGTAGTCCTGTTGTCCAGCCTGGCATGATGTACAACGTCTGGCGCGCGACACAAACATATCGCTGAGTGTAAACAAGTGCCTGCCCCATCAACCCGCTGCCCACATATCCTCCCAGCCATGGACCCTAGGCAGAGAGGATTTTAGCCAATTTCCATAATCAAATCTCCATAGCATTTAATTATTACCAGAAGGAATTTTGCTTTTGCCGTCCTTTTCACTTTGGTATGCGCTCTTGTCAGGTCATGTTTGGGAACTGTATGTGTGAATGTGAAAGTATAAACAAGCAATCTCAAACACATTCTAGGTTCAAGAATGCTTATAAATGGGGTCCCAAGAGTCCTCTGGCATCAACATACAATCAGCGACTTACGTAGAGTCGCAAATAGATTTACGAAGAATCCTCTGTCGTGAGAGATTTATTTATTTATTTAGTTATCTTCTTATTTATTTATTTATTTACTTTCTCTAGGACGAACACTAGACATCCTTGCATATATAATTTTAGTTACGATGGTTACTTTTGAATCAGAGTCAAGGACGTAGACTCATAAACAGAATGAGGACCAATTCCCTGCCATATGCGATCGGATTGTTCCTGGCAGAACAAGTCATGGCCAAAATCTGCACTTTCGCATAAAAATCTTAGGACTGTACTTGTAGTTGGAATCAGAGGTTTCGGATAGTGCACATCATTTATTAATAACTAGAAAACACTCAGAAAGCGCATACCTCCACCAACGCCGATAGAATTTATTAGTAATTCCTGCACCCGGATGCGGATCCGCCTCAAAATGTAATCAGCTCTTCTTTGACCCAGCGGCCACCTATCCAACAGATTACATTGAAGTCCGATGGCAACTTTTGAGATATATATTATTATATACAAACAGACAAACAGACACAGGTGAATATACTATCTGCGTCCAACTTCGCTGGAGGGGGTAATTATCTTGTATATTACTTGTGTAATCTGCGTCGATCATAAGCAGATACACATAACACAAGAGAAAGTAAGGTGTTATGTGGAAAATAATCGCTAAGAAAGAGGCACAAGGAAGTCTCCAAGGAGAAGACGACCATCACTTACGACGTGGAATTGATCGTAAGTCTGTTAGGGAATCTCAGCCAAACCCGTGATTCCCAGACGCGACTGTGGCTGTGTTCGACCATTTTGCCGATTGCTGTTCGAATGCGTGGAAATGATGTTCCTAGATACCACTAAGATTTGGGCAGGGCTTCACGCGACTCACGACCGACGTGAGAGATGCTTCACGCCGTCCACTTCCCGCTGAAATGAATGTGGTCTAATTGCCAGAACTACTCCTTGGGGTTCCGGCTGTCCAGAAAGTCATGGAAGTTTTACTTGCTTGGAATGAGGTTTTATGTTCGTTACGTTTTAACTTCTTCAGTGAGGTGACGTCTTTTAGTGGTTATATTTGCCATCTCCAGACTATTTTATTCAGGTTAGGAAAGATCTCTCGTACTGAACAGGTTAATGAGAGCTGTATATTTCTTTCCTTGCTTGAAAAGTCTCCCCTAAACTCTTCGATAAAATCGTCCCGTGGTAGCAAAAGCAGGATATAGTGTACGCCGTCGGTGTGAGGTGGCTAAGTTACATATGGATGAACTGTAGCCAACGCTTAACTAAATCTGAGTTCCCTGTATGAAACGATGCATCCTATGTGGGTCCAAGGAAACAAACGCTTTTAACATAGGCTGCTATAACACTTTCATCATGAAAGGTTTGCCTTCATCCTTAGACCTAGGGAGGTTTACGAGTGGAAAAATCGTCCAGCGTCAGACAAAGTAAAACATAAATTGTCAGCCGAGGTTCCAAGATCTAAGGTGAATTTAGATTACCTGGCAGTGGGAAGATTCATGTAAACAAAGACGCCATAGAATTTAAGGAGTAAGTGGGGACTGTAAAGCTTTAAGTACGAGACGTCTCCCCAGAGCTGAATAAAGCCTTCGATGGCAGTGAAAATTATATACGTGGTACTCGTGCAGTAACACGGTCAGCTAAGAGACAAAAAGGTAATGTAGAGAATGGAAGACAGCGTGAGCTAAAGAAGGAAACGAAGAGTGTGAAGTAAGGAAGGGAAGATAGGGCGTTAGGTAATGAAGGGAAGGGAGAGTGTGAGGTAAGGAAGGGAAGGGAGGGTGTGAGATAAGGAAGGGAAGATAGAGAGCGAAGAAAGAAAGCAAAAGCAATGAGAGGGGCGAAGTAAGGAAAGAAAGAGAGGATGTGATATAAAGACGGGGAAAAAAAGCAGCAAAGGTGTGAGGTGCAAGGTAAGAAAGAGTAGTACCTGCCGTGGCGAATGAGATGTCCCGGCGCGCGGCTCCACCACATTCACACACCATATACAACTGACTGCCCGCTCAAAAGACCTATTTATAAAGTGATTCATGTACTGTTTGTTTGTGTGTGAATGCGCATGATGAGTCATTCAAGTTTTTGTATGAGGATTATTCAGGGCCGGAACATACGTCACTACCCCTGACACGCCTCATTAACCCTCACTCGCCAGCCGAGGAAGGTCGGTAGTAGAAACATGGACATGGATGGCAGTGGAAGGACATGTAGGAGACTGCAGATCATCATCATCATCATTCTCTTCATCACCATCATCATTATCAACATCTTAACCTTATTTCTCACTATATACTTTGTGATAAATAAAAATGTGGGCCACTACAGCCCCACCGTATTTTAGTATAACATTTAAAGGACAGTGTAAGCATTGTATCAACTGACAGTATAATGCACTGTACGAGGCTTCACAAAAAAGTTCTAAGACAAATGGGATATATATATTTAACTTAATTTTTTTTGGAGCGGTCTCGTCCGGTGTCTCCCTCTGATTACGTGCAAACACCCCAACGATTCTACTGCTCTGGAGGCAGTGCTGGAAACGTTCAAGTGGGAGCTGGTCGAGTTCCTCCTTCACATTCTGACTGACCATTGGAGTGTCGAGAAAGCTTGGACTATTTACGTCACTTCGATTTTTAGAAACAGAAAAAGTCATGTTGAGCAAGTCTGGTGAAAATGGAGAGCGAAGTATAAGTACGGTACAGTTAAAGATCCTTATATGAAAAGAACAGTGTATGCAGCAACAGTGTCATTGTGGAGAAACTGTGTTCAATTATCAAAGGGAGTTTTCTCTTAATTTTTCCCTTAACAGAATCAGAAATTGATAAAAGACCTGGTTTACCGCCTAACCTTTCTGAATTAAAGCACAGTGTATGATAACCTGTGATGGACGCAGTCTATTATTAAACTTACAAGAAGCATTGTTACCACATAAAGTAAGGGGAGAAAAAAGATTGGTTAAGTGAACTGTTTTTGCTGGGGCCTTTTGTTTACAATTATCAGGGTGTCAGAGAGTGGTGACAGGAACGCTCACTCACGCCATTTGCATAAGCAGACTCACAGTGGGAGGTTTCAGAAGTCATGGAACATCATGAATGGGGTGGACATTCATGGCGCCATAAATTTAATCAGTTTGGTTTCGTCGGTCCATGACTTCGCCAGTAAAAGCAGTATTAACAAAATTAAGTATTCACAGTATTCAACAAACATATCAAGCTGGTATTTTCCTCTTAGTTGACAAGATGCTCTTTTCAAAGTGCAGGATTTTCTCCAGTTATTCATATAATAATAATAATAATAATAATAATAATAATAATAATAATAATAATGTTGCCTGTACTGATGACATTGTGGGCTAATCAAACCGTATTTTACTTCTATGTGTTGTTCTCTTTACGGTTAACCAAAAACATCGAGCGCTGCAAAATTCAAGTAGTTAGTAACAAAGCACTTAAAATAATCTTCCTCCTATGTTTGTGTCGAAATAGCTCAGGGAAATGGTGTATTAAATAAACCAGTAAAAATGTGATCCACTTGAGTACTATCATTTAATCTGCTTTAGCTTCACCGACTCAAGGCTCAAGTTTCACCCGTTGACTTATGGGTGAAGAGGACAGGCGGGGTAGTGCTGGGCTGCGTTGCTATCAGGAGCCACACCGCACCTTTGCTGACCAATGCCTGAGACTCACAAAACAACTTGCGATAGTTTTCCTTTCGTTACTAAGATTTGGTTTTGCACAAACAGCACGAGATATGAAAAGATTCTGCTGTTCCCTCACCCTTCCAAGTCGTTCAAGATCCATTCATCACATAATCCTTTACTACCCAATCACAGGCCTAGGGACCCAGAACTAGTCTACTCAGTTACGTCAGTTAGGGGGAGAGAGATCAGCCGCAACCCTCCCTGAGGGGAATTATGTGAGCAATAAACCCCAGCCATCCTTCGGATGCAAACCCTAGCAGATTCTATCCGTTAGGCGTCAGTTGGCTGCATGCTACCTAGCGTAGTAAATGGTTTCCTGTGTTACAGAAAACCAGTTGGCTTGTCACCCAGTGTAGAGTCACCTGAAATCACCTGCAGACAGCACAAAATTGAGTGAGTGGATTTGAAAAGTCTGTTTGTGAATCACACAGCCAAATGTTTAAAAGTCAGCGACGATACAGAGGCTAGACACGTCCTGTCTTCGTCACGTGCTTCCCTTCCCCTTCCCGATTTCAAGTTTAAAGCACATCCGTCAGCTTAGGACGGCAGGTGGGACCTAGGAGGTAACAGCGAACGTGCAGGCAACATCTTGACGGTGGCTTGACAGGGAAGCTCCAAAACCAAACACAAACAGGCGGTGAGGAGCGTACTACACGGCTTGTATTTTACTCTGCTGTACATCTGGCTGTTGAGAAGTATTTGTACTATCACCTCATCCTTGTTGAGGCACAATTATATAAAGGTGAACCGCAGCATGTTTATGAGTACTGTCAAGAATATAACCAGGACTGTGCTGAGCTTTAGTGAAGTGGTACTTCTCGAAAAAGGACACGTACATCGAAAATTGTTGAATAGATTTTAACACTGTAAGTTGTAAAATGCATTTTAGTGATGAATGCATTTCTCTCTCTCTCTCTCTCTCTCTCTCTCTCTCTCTCTCCCTATATACATATATTGAGAGAGAGAGAGAGAGTGAGAGAGAGAGTCACTGAAAGTAAGAGAGAAAACATTAATCCAAGGGGAAAAAAATGGGAACACAGTCTTACACGACTCAATCTGGGGAGAAACATGGTAAAGCTGTTAGAGCAAACTTACAAGGTCAGGGCTGGGGTGGGACAGCGTACAAGGACTGAGTAATAGCCAGCAAGATAAGTGCGGGAACAAGCGGAGGGACATCCTGGACGCTGCGATACCGGGATGCTGGGAGCGTAGCTCACCGGCCGTGGGACAGGGGACAAGAGGCACCAGCGACCCAGGGGGCTAGCTGGGGCTTCACAGGCTTCTGGCAGGGGGACGGGGGACGGACTGGCTGCTGCTGAAGGTTAACACTGTATACTACTGACACTCAGAAGGAAAGATGTCAAAATCAGCCAAATAATGATGCGGAGAATACCAAGAGAATGTGAGAGTAAATGTTTCAGAATATGGATTCAAGAATAATAACCCAGGGAGTTAACTGGGGCTTCACCGCCTGCTGGCTTGGGCCGGATTGGCTGTTGCTGAAGGTCTGGGCTGAGATGTTGACGCTCGGAAGGAAAAGTTGACAAAATCAGCCAAATGCCTGTATGGGGAATGCTAAAAATGTGGGAATAATTGCTTCAGAATCTGGATTCAAGAATAAGTTGGTTGTGCGTTGAAGGTTAGCGTCCAGAGCATCAATAGGCACAGCAAGGATGTGAACGGTATTGTGGTTTGGCCGCACCCTGCACCCCACCAGTGATGTATATGGAACTTGCTCGCGAGGAAGTGTAGCATCTTCA
>JAGKTI010000059.1:40377-67116 GCA_018397915.1 Birgus latro
TGTTTGTGTGTGTGTGTGTGTGTGTGTGTGTGTGTGTGTGAAATCAGCTTGTTATATGTATCTCTTGGAAATGTAAAGCACCAAATATGCTGAAGTAGAAAATATGCACTTGTCAAGTTGAGAGCGGCTTGCTGTAGACTTGTTTGTCCCGCCAGGAGAGCTGATAACCCGAGAGGATTCTTCTTTGCTGACAAATATTCCTGGGCTAAGATGGCGGGGGGTTCATTTATGATGTTTGTAGTTTGCTGCACACCACGAACACTACCTTCAGTCGACAGACTAATGACTGTATCGAACTAACTTAAAACTGAAACGTGAAAATTACATAAAAGTATTTCTCTTGTGGTTAGCATTTCTCTTCCAGCTCTTCAAGATGATACTGAGCCGTTTTCTTTAACCTTTCACTAGGATCACGTATAAACTTGCTAATCCTAAATTCTAAAAGATTCTAGTAACCTTCGAAAAGGTACTTAGTAATTAAGGAGTGAATGCAGTATCTAATTCCCTCACCTCGATAAACCACCCCTGAGCTAAAAACAATTCCCATTAGAAAAAATTAAATACAGATCACTTCGTCTGGTTCAAGGAGTTAAAGTATTATTTGGAAAGAACTAACCTAACATTTTTAAAGTTTATACAGTGCAAATCACAAATTTATTCGACTCTCATAACTCATACCACCTTCATACAGTCTATTCTTATCATTCATATCAATCCAAACCACCTTACAGTCACTTCAACTTGCCACACGAGTCCAATCTACCTACATGACTTCAGTTTACTTACACAAGTCCAATCTACCCACGCGAATCCAATCTACATTCACGGGTCCGATATACCTATAGGAGTCTAATCTATCTACACGAGTCCAGTCTACCTCATCATCCCATACGATTTGTGCTGTCTGTGTGTACTCTACTCCATACTGACTTAATCTCATTCCATACTACTGTACATTCACATCACTCCATACTGACTATCAACACCACTCCACACTGTCTCTCTGCTCACTCCTATTCCATACTATCCTATTATTATTCCACATCACCCTTGGATGCCCACACAATTTCATACTGACTATTCACACAACTTCATAATGTCTGTCCACATTACACTGACTATCAATGTGTGTGTGCGTGTGTGTGTGCGCGCGCGCTTTCCCCTTGTTACTGCAAGACCATTTTATCATTTCCTTTCTAGAAGGCTTCTCGTAGTGGAGGGGTTCAGGTACTCTCCTTTGATTCCTTCAGCATCATGACGCATTTGTTTCTTCTTCCTACCTCTAAATATATTTACTGTAAAGGGGGCCTCTCGTTATGACATGGTTAGATGACATGGCGATATTTTTTATTACTATTTTCTCACCCCTGGGGGACCTCCCGTA
Source organism: Birgus latro (assembly GCA_018397915.1). Taxonomy (NCBI): domain Eukaryota; kingdom Metazoa; phylum Arthropoda; class Malacostraca; order Decapoda; family Coenobitidae; genus Birgus; species Birgus latro. The sequence goes on from JAGKTI010000059.1 coordinate 41,762, forward strand.
CTACAGACGTATGGCTTGTCTGGTGTGTTTTTATTCTTTTTGTCAGAACGGGTGTTGTGCGTTCTTAGTTCAGTCTTTTCGCTTTGTTTTATCTTATTTACTTACGTCTGGCCCTGATATGCGTGACGTCACAGAGGGCCGGGGGTTAAGGTGGGTGAAGCTGGAAACCTGGAGGAGCAGCGGCCAGTGTGACTCCTGCCCTCGTGAGGTGTGGAGGTGCGGCGCTTACTGGGGATTGGATCACTGTCTACTGTACCGTCCAAGTCAGGTAGCTTCACTTCTCCAACTTCTTTTTATTTTTCTGACGAATTAATGCAATTATCGATGCCGTGACCTTCCTCTGCTTCCCGCAAAGTTAATCATCTCTAAATAAATACTGCATTTGCCGCCCGAGTTGGAGATTTTGGCATAATGAATTGGCATGTAGGAGTCTTAGTGGACAGCTGTAAAACAGACCTGGCAATCATATTCAGAAACGATGCAGTATGATTTTGATTTCGAGCATTACTTCCGACTGACTGATTGCTTACTTATCCAGGGCGGGAAATGCAATAGTGTACTTGAATAATGTACAGTTCCATCGTCTTTATCATACTATTATGCACTGTTTCATGGATGTAAGCCATTCATTCAGTGACATTCATGTGTTGTCATGACGCTAACTATCTTTAAATAGATTAGAATATAAGAGTGATTTACTGTGTTTTTCAGTACTTCAACAGATACCCCTCATCGTCAAGAATCACTATCGATGCTGATTCACCGATACACAGGAAACGGAAAAATCATCATAAGACAGTCAAGAAAGAAGAAACCCATAAAAATCACACATTTTGCTCCAAAAATTCCATGACTGCAATGATCCTGAGGACTTGTGAGTGATGGTCATCGGGGTGAGAGGGTGTGTCTCCCGAAAATCTGACTGACGTGGCTGGAGAACAAGCTAGCCTTGAGGCGAGCTGAGTGATATGTGAAATGGATAAGTTCATCATTAGCTGCTTGTAGTGAGTCATTAAATCTATTTAGGTGGGTATTGTCTCTGAAATTACCGTGAAATCTGTAGAGACTGAGATCGATAGTGTTCTGGTAAATAAAGAAAATAATAGCAATAAATAAAATAGCTCGTGTGAACTGATGACGGGTGTTCCAGTTATGAATAAGTGTATTGACAGACGCTCCTGTGATGATTATGCTAATAAGTGTCTTCACTATAGAACACTAGCACGGTGTCTTGTTTGTGTGTGTCATTTTGACGTAGATAAAATTAGTTACAAGCTTTCCAAGCAACAAATGATACAGAGATGAATTTGTTGCTTCACAGTTCAGTTCTGTTACAAAATGTAAGTAGATGATAATCGCAAATGGTAAAATGTTGTCCCATTTAAAACTACAAAAAAACTTGCTTGAATTATGTGTCCAGTAGAGGAACTTTACACATTTTTATGTGCTGTACTTTGAGGTGAACATGGTGCCCAAAAGAAACAATCTGTTTACTTAAATTGGTGTTTTACGTTCATGACCGAAGAAGAAAAAGCCCTTCCGAGCCATCACACCTGCCCCTCCTACCTCATAACACATCTATCCAGTAGCGAGTGAGGAGTTTTCGCAAGTCATGTGATAGCTTTACGCCTAGGAACTTGGAAAATAAAAGACACAGAAGTTGCTTAATGGCGGGTTTGCCCGGCCTTTCTGTCAATTTTGCAGCTTAGTGTTGTAAACGGAAAGTATACATGTCCTCTTCTTTTTTGCCATATTATAAAACTATATATCACGTGGAGGTTATTAACATTTGGTGCTTTCCTTAGAACACGGTATTGCAGTAAATTCTTAACTGATATGCCTACATGTTTAGCTGTTGTTGTTTTAAACGATAAGGACATAAAAAAATCAGTAATGTGTTAGGACTGTCAAATGGGAAATCTACAGTATGTCTCAGCTTAAAGAATCTTATACGGGCAACAGTCACGACCAGTGCCGAGCGCTGGACAAGAGGGCGGAGAAGTACAGCCTCCGTCCCCGTGCAAGTGTGCGCCGTCTACATCAGGACAGATTTCGGGAGGGTTTCTCTAAAAAAGACTCCAAGTGTACAAAGCCAAGGCCGCCCCCTCTATCGAAGTACAGAAGGAAGACGGCCAACGCTCGAGAGAGACACAGAATGAAAGAGATCAACGACGCCTTTGAAACCCTCCGTCGCATTCTGCCTGATTTCTGCACCAGTCGCGTCGCTGCGGCCACCACCAAAATCAACACACTGAGGCTGGCCGTGAGCTACATCAGGGCGCTCTCACACATCCTGCAGGAGGGACACCCAGGGAACATAACCCTCTTCGGTGATATTCATATTGGAGAAGACAGAGCCCAGGATGGTTCAAATCTGGAGGAAAGACAGTATCAGATCTCTCCCGGTACGTCGGAGGAATCATTCTCTCCCTCCTCACTGTGCTCCTCCGATCTCTCTCCACTCAGCTGTTCTCTTGGAAGTGGCAGTGACATTAGTGAATTTCTGTCAGATGACTCGTGCTGTGTGTTTGAGGACAGTTTCGATCTTTTCAATGACATTCCTACCCTGTCGGAGGTGGACCCGATCACTCTACTCCTGACGACGGAGGAGATGACGCAGGTGCCAGGATAGCGACGATTGTGCCACCGAGTTGCACAGTCTCTATCTTGTCTTGTATTTTTGTGCTGGGATACCCTGTTAGTTTTGCCTGTATTAGTGTGTGTGTGTGTGTGTGTGTGTGTGTGTGTGTGTATTTCCATGACCATTTTGCTTTCAGTGGACTCATTTTACCCATTCTACCAAAAGATGATTTTGTTCAGCTATGGGCAATGCTAGTTGTCGTAATGTAGAAAAATGTGCCAATTAACATTTGGAATATTCATTATTTTTACTTCACACACGCACACACACACACACACACACACACACACACACACAGAACTAAACTGTGTTCAAGTTAGAGATGATACATAACTCTGTACAGTCTTATTAACTGTTAAGTGTATATTGCATTATTTTAATACACTGTTTTACTTGTGTACGGAGCAGCATACACAGATATACTAGACCCTGTGCACTACGGATAACCTTGTAGTGTGATGCATCTCATCATTATTTTCTAAGTACATGAAATTTAAGGAATAGTTAATTTCCTTCCGGAGTAAGTCAAGGAGATGTGACTGATAAACTGTAGCATTCCAATAAACATTTCAGTGTTGATATTGGCAGGAATTATTTATTTTATGTTAGGAAGTAAATTTTATGCAAAGTTCCATTCGTGTTTCTTTTCCTTTTGTTTTATGCTTCATGGTACTTATCAAAAATTGGAATTATAAATAAGATATATGTTTTTGTTTATATCTTATGCAAAAAGTAAGGTCAGCCTTGTAGTGTATTTGGTGGGACAAAGCAGAGGAGGCATTCAATAGGGAAAACTGGCCGTTCATGGAGTGCTTAAGTCCCCGAGTCTCCATCCTGTGTTTTTAAAACGGGGGATCTTAGGTGTTCGTGAATCAAGATCAAATTGTTTTTGTCTCTGATTCCAGCTGATGTCACATTCTATTAGGAGTGGCTTTTACAAACGAATCCAAGTCTCTCTCTTCATATTCAGCAATTACTCGTCACCCCTCGGCACACTGCCTTATCTCTTATAATCTCCTACCTTATCTTCACCGTGTTCTTGGACTACGTTTATGTTCCTTCCAGCCTGCCCGCTATCATGCACTCTTCTTTGCTCACTCATTATATGATAGTAAAGTAGCTGGAGAACAGGTCCACTATTCAAAAGATGTGGTTCGATAAACAGACTTTACTGTTACTAATGGTCCACGGGACCCATCGGTATTACATGAAATCACGCCCCCTATTGCCATCTTACCAGTTCTGAATGAGAAAGCGCTACTATGTATTAAATACGGACGGTGGGTATTAGCGCCGAAGTAATGACATGAGAAGGTGTGTCGCACGTAGGACTGCTGGGCCTCCGGAAATGGACTATCAAGTCTATGCCAAGAGTCTGAGACAGAAAAAAAATCTCCAAAGGCCAATTCATCACAAATGTTTTTCCCATTTATTAATCAAGATCTGCATCACGTGCTTCACGACTCCTTCCCTTCCTCCATCTGCCACTCCACGTCACGGTGTATTAATATTTATTTACTCCCTGTCGACACTATTTTGTCCTCCATTCTATCAGTGTCCAAGGATTAAGTAAATAAATAAATTCATTCATTCATCATCGAAGTAAATAAATAAACCTTCATATTTTCGAAATCGTTCCCTGAATACGGTGGTTTAAACTTATATTCCTGCATTGTTCTGAACCGGAACATGCTGATAATAACTAAAATACCTTAAAATTATCTAACCCTTGCAGGGGCGCTGGATGCTGGCCAAGACCCCTGGGGTCATCTCTTTTCCCGTGGGGAGGAGGGGGCGTACCCAGGAGTCCCATCCTGTCTAAAACCTGGTTTTCCAAGGCAAAAAAACCCAAGACCGTGCATATTGAAGTTTCATCCCCTCCTCCTCATATGCGGTCCCATCCCCTCCTCCTCATATGCGGTCCCATCCCCTCCTCCTCATATGCGGTCCCATCCCCTCCTCCTCATATGCGGTCCCATCCTGCCTAAAACCTGATCATTAGATCTGCTACTGTCATATTTTCATTTTCCTGGAAAAAAAAAAACTATGACCGTGCATTCAGAACACACACACACACACACACACACACACACACACACACGCATTTCGTTTTTGAAGACTAGAATGGCTCTAAGCTGATGTGAATGATTCAGAATGGATGTTATTGTAAGTGCTGTAAATGAACTAAACTGACCTAGATGGGCTTAATTTTACATATAGGGGTCTGACTGGACCTGTGTCTGAATGGATGTAACAGGACACTGAAGAGTTAACTTTAAATACGACTGTATAGCATAGTGTAGTCAGTTAAACTGATGTCAAAGTGACTCAATAAGTGACCATTTAAAAGTTCCACAATAGTTAGATTTAATTCTGGTGATCAAGAAGAGAGATATGCTGGGCTATCACTAGTTATCAAGGCTCTCTAGCCTCTGTTTCATACCAATTTCTGATAATGGGGAATTAACATTTTCTCGTATGGTATTAATGCATACAAGATTAGCTTAGCTAGGGAACTGTGTAACATCTACCCCTGGTTTGTGGTTTGTCTTCATTCTGACAAGTGCCAGCACCATTGGGCAGGTGGGGGCACTCACCATCCACTCACTCGATGTGGTGCTGTTTTGGGTATCTGTCCTTTCCTCTCTTCCTTCCTTCCTCTTCTGTCTTTCCTCATCCTTCTGCCTATGGGTGACTTTACACTCCCTCTTCTGTCTTTCTTTCCTTACTCTTTTCCTTTCCTTCTGCCTATGGGTGACTCTACACTGAGTGACAAGCAAAATGGTTTCCTGCACACCAGGAAACCACTTACTATGCTGGGTGGTAACCATATTAACCAAATTATGGTGCCTGGTAGGTATAGTGGGTAGTTAAGGCACTCCAATCAGATTGAGCCTGTGTAGGTTTATATCCAAGGGGTAGTTGGGGTTTATTGCTCACATAATGCCACTCAGGGATGAGTGAGGCTGGCCACTCTCATCTTAAATGTCAGGACCAACTTGCCTAGCCCTGGGCTCCTATGCTCCTCAAGGGGCAACATAAGACTGGATGATGGATGGATGGATGGCCAGCACCATTATTATCCTTGGGGAGTTGAGACACAGCATATGGCAGATCTTGGCCATGTTGTTATGATGTTGTGAAACTTGCTACCATGTGGCTCTGTATCAAGCACAACACTAGATAGTTCTGTGAAAACATTATGTATGAGGCACAGAAATACACACAAGCAGTCATACTTTTACAGGGGAAACATAAAAACTAAGTGAAATGAGTTACTGGATGATGCAGTATGATAGCAGAATGGTAGCACTTCTGCCACCACTGACACAGTGAACATAAGGTCATGCCTTGGGATGATGCAGGGCAGGTGATCTTCCTAGAAGGGCAAGCTATGCATTAAGCATGCAAGGAAAACCTCTTTAAATGATGTAAGTGGTCTCTTTCCACTCACACTCATGTAAGAATATATGAGATAATTTTAAAGCAGAACGACACAGACAGAAACACTAAGTGAGAAGGGGTATGATTAGATGAATAAAGAGAGTGGTCAGGCTGTCCCTCGGCTGATGCAGATGAGTAAGTAAATTAGTGTATAGGTTCGTAGAGAACAGACTTGCATTCATTTGCCTTGGTCACACAATGGCAACCCTGCACACTAATATGTCTGTAGCAGCCTTTGTACCATAGTTGAGAGAAATAAAAGATGGAGACGGACCATACGTCCAGTACGCAAATCCCTGATCCCAGATGGAGGTACAGTAATGGGAATGGACCCCTGCTCTAGTGTGGCCCAAGCCACACTGATGGACCCCACCCCATGCACCCCCCCCTCAAGTCATCCACTAGGTAAGAGGGGCAAAGTTTTCTGGCCACATGCCCTTGTTGGCACCAACCTGTGTCATAGTAGGATATGATGTGTGGTATGTAAATTCCATGTAGTGTTCAGTGGATATTTAGAAAAATGTGTTTTGGAGAGTATGCCAGTCTACGCTCTGTGTTAGTGACACCCTGCTAAAGACTAGCAAAAGGGTATGGTCACGAGCTAGTCCTGAGGGCTTGCAAAAGGGAAATTCCAGCTTTTCCTATCACCAGCTTTCCCATCCTCCTCAGGGGTACTGCCTTAATCTGTTGAAGCTACAACCTACTTTTTACAATTAACGCTTGCAAACTGACAGGAAGACACTGCAGTGAATTATGAAAAATTATAATTTCAGCTTCAGTGCACATATTTAAAATGAAATAAGACTAGAATAGAACAGCAGAGATGGTGAAAGCCAGACAGACGATAACTGAGAATACAGAATTCCATACTAAAGAAAGCTGGTTTGGAAACAGAAAGCTTGGACAGGGGTGATTGAAGATGGGTATATTGAAAATGGAGAAAAAACCTACACAGAAGAGTTCCCAGTTAACAGAGATATGGACAAACCTGGCAACAGAAAGAACAACTGAAAATAGTCTATAAAGTTCATTTGAACAACAGGACATAATACAAGCCCTAAATGGGCCCCTAGTCCTCTTACCTTAATAATCACAAACATGGAAAATATTTTAAAAAAACACACAAAATAAAGCTTTCAGAACAATAGCAGGATCTTCAAAGATCTCAGATAGAGATCACTTGCACCAAGAAATAAAAGTAAACTCAATCAAGGTCCACATGAGCATGAGAAATACACAGTTTATTACTTCAGCACATGATCCATCCCACCTATGTAACTCTAAGTTGCACCATCCCCATCATCATAATTTTCAGTTTTACATCTGATTTCTATGCAGCATGAGTCAGGTGGGTTCACCTGAGAGCAATCTTCCAACTTACTATGTTCCACACCAGCTTTATCATAAAACCTCTTGATCTGAGATCAATTCTCTCCACCTCGTCCCATGTCTTCCTTGATCTACTACAATACTTCTACACTTCCTTACCCAGCTCTCCAGGTCTGCCCTTTCAGCATGTTCAAACATCTCAGTCTCCTTTGTCCTACTTCCTATATCATGCTTTCAACTCTCAGTTGTCTCCACAGCTTTTCTGGGGATATCCCATCATCCAGTTTTACTTCACAAATAGAAAGGATCATTCTGATGTTTTGTTCCATCTCCTTATATTCCTGCCTTTTACACCCTATGTTTCACTGCCATACAATAAGACACTCCAAACACAGGTACCAAACTCCTTCCTTTTAGTGGGTAGTGGAAACTCTCAAAATGTCAGGTAAAGGTAGTAAATTTCCAAACATCTTCCAGCCACTTTGCACTCTTGCAAAGGTGCTCTGCTCTGCACTACCTCCTGGTACTGATGATACCAAGGTACAGTAAAAAAAAAAGAATCCCCCGAGCTAGACCTTACAATGAGATCATATAGCCCCACTAGGTAACAGGAGGTAGCTACCCCTCCCAGCATGGCAGTCCCGGGCGCGGCTCGAACTCGCGACTCCCCAGTCCCGAGCTTGATGCTCTACCTCTGAGCCACCGTGCCCCCACCAAGGTACAGTAGATCCTTGTTATACAATGAACCAATATCCAATGAATCACATATACAGTGACAAAAAGTTTGGACCTTTTTTCAATCTGACAGCATTTTTGCTTATATGATCATTATGACCCCATCACTAGTCCAGTACAATTGCTATTTTTGCTCACAGTTGCTGACATGCAAGACTACAGATGTTTGTTCCAAGATGGCCTTTGAACTTATTACTGTTTATTGGGTATGTTAATGTCAGTGCTCGAACAGTATAGTTTGGTGCTGGAGTTCAAGCAGAAAGAGAAGTGCTATGAAGTGAAATAACTACCAGTTTGAGTGACTTGCAAACTTGCTGGGTAGGGGACCCTTGGCCAAAAATGTATCCCCATTAAACCCATGTTATAAATAATTCGATATACTATAAATCATTATGCGATGGATTCTCTTAAACATTCTTATTGTAAAACGAGGTTGAGTTGTAGAGAACTTGTCCCTAGTCTCTAGTGACCTGACTTCCTAACACCACGTATTTTGGTCTTTCGTCAAGTGGTCTGGTTTTGCCTCTACACCTACTACATCAGAAGTCCACTGCCAAACTCAGTTTGCCACTCACTTCACTACATTCCTTGTGTACCCAATATTTACATCCAGTATAAAAGTACTTTTACTAACTGCACTTTTCTTCTATACAGCACACAACCAGATACTGAATCCACTCTGGTCCAACAACTTGAGGTTTGCTCGAAGACCTTTTAATGCCACGCGTTCTCTCTGTTATTGGAAAATTTTTGCCAATTTTGGCATATTCTGCCTTCAGCACGAGATCATCACCATCTAAGAGTTCCCAATACCTCGTGATATCGCTTCTATTACTAATATGAAGAGACTGATCCCTGATTTACCCTGACACTGTTCACTGTATGATCTGACTTTCATTCTACTTCTAACATTTTCAGTCACTGCTATCACCACCCCAAAATCCATTCTTCAACCACCAACTCTTTCATTGCCCACCTTACTAATAGTATTTCCCTGGGGACTCTATTAAAAGCTTTTTCCAATTCAGTAAAATCACAGAGCAATCTCTCATCCTTGCTCAAGTACTTCATCCTGCAGTTGTCTAACTGTAAATATTGCCTCTATGGTCCCCTAGCCTAGAAAGAAACCATGTCACATCATTGCCGCCTCTTTCTCTTATCAATCTGTCCATTATACTTTCCATCACTTCCATTATCTGACCTATCAGCTTCAGACCTTTATAATTTGCTCAGTCTGAGGCAAAACACCTATTCTTAGAGCAGCTCATGATGTAACTGGACTACTAGCCCTTGGGCACCACACAGTGTGTACTACTGCACTGTATTTACTATGTTAGACATCACCTCAATTCCCATCTCACCAGAGGCCTGTAACATTTTGGGCACGATGCGTGACGGGCATGTTGCTTCACCATTTTTCATTTTAACTATTGCCTGCCTGAACCATTGTTGCTCTGTCCACACTTGACCTGCTTTAGGTGGTGTTAGATCATCTGTTTCATTTAAATTTCTCATCACGTAGCTAGCTATGGTGGCTTCTCTTGGTTTCATTTTTGGAGCTGTCATCAAACGACTTTTCATCCTTATTGTTCTTTATAATTTTTTTTTTTTTTTTACACAATGCCTCATTCCTGTATCCAGCACTACATTTCACAAACAGGGGCCCAGCCATGGTTTTGCCATTAGGGGCTGAGATACAGATACATCTGCTTGGAAAGCATTATAATAGCATCTAGAGATTAATAAAAATGTATCTAGTGTTAAACAGCAAATAAAGCAACCCACAAAACAATTATTAATACTTGAATGATTTATTCAGGTACATTATTAGAAAGGTAAGGATGGGGCAGGCACCTCTGCTTCACACCTTGGCTGCACCCATGCACAAATGTATACACAAAACACACAACCACCAGAGTTACCCTAAACCTCAAGGAAATCTTTCATGAGCCTTTGCTGGACATTCATCCCACTGAAATTACCCTTCCTAGAAACACACAACCTTGCCAGACTGTGATGTGACCACACTCTTCCCTGCTTCAGTACCAACACAAATTGTCTGATTGAGAGGATTCTGTTGAAGTGGGAAAAATACAGTATTATTCCACATCTTTTTTAGAAGATATTATTAATGCATTTGAAACACCCTGTTAATGAGCCTTGATGCCCTCATGGTAAAGCTGTGTTCTGGAAAACTGCACTGACGAATATGTCAGACTTAGCCTTTTGTCATTTTGCACTGTTGAGAACCATCTTGAAATATTCAGGTACTGTTCCTGTGGATTGAGGAGAACAATATATAAGTACACAGTTTTTTAATTATTATTATTTTTCTTAATGAAAAGCAAATTAAAAATTCTACACTTACACTTGGGATAAGTTTATAATTAGGGTCACAGGGTCTTTAGTAGGCTGACTGGGGTCAGGCCAGTGGGTTGGTTAACATATTAGATTATTATGATGGAAAATGGGATGATGATGGTGTCAGATGTTTGTGACCCAGAAATGTCATTCTGTCACAGTCTCATTTATCTATCTATCGCCAGACGCCTCAATCCCGAAAGGGGTGGCCACAAACAAATCGCCTCCATGTCACTCTGTCCCCTGCCATTTCACTACCACGCTCCCAACTCACACCCCCCTCTCTCATTTATATGGCTGAAAAGAATGTGAAGGCAAAATTCTTAAATCTGAACAACACTGAAGAACAAGAAGCATACGACTACCATGTTTCACACCATCTACATGTTTGAAAATCTGACATTTACCATCATCCTCTTATTCATAAACACAGCAAAATAATAATAAGTAACATTTGGAATATAATTTAATGTACAGTACTGTATATATCATCAACTGAAAATCTGACATTTACCATCATCCTCTTATTCATAAACACAGCAAAATAATAAGAAGTAACATTTGGAATATAATTTAGTGTACAGTACTGTACATATCATCAATCATCAAATGAGTGACTAAACCATTCTCAAGCACATATCAGGTTTGGGTTACTCCAGACACCCATAATATACCATAGTACTTATTTTGTAAGATACAGTTCCATGTTCTCTATTTTGACAACAACTGCAGTATTAATTCTCAAAAAAGCTTTTAGGTTGCAAGCTATAGCTACACACCATATCCTTGCATATATTACAAGCCAATACTGTATGTACTGAGCTGAATATGACATGTTCTCTATTATCAACTTGCATTTTAATATGACTAGTCAATATTATGTATACCGGTAGGAAAAATTATAATGTTACCAATACCTTTTGCATGTATGACCAGGAGAGAACAAATGGGTGCAGTGCAAGGAAGAGCACCACATCTGCCACAGTGGGACAGAAGCCACACAGGTATTCCCGATTTACCAGCTCCTCATTAATGTATCGGAGACAGCTGGCAAACACCTAAAAGCAGGGGGTAAATAATCAGATCAGCAACTCATGATCGGTGTTTAGTATTGAGAGTTCTTTTCTTTAGAAATAACATATTCTCAAAACATCTACTCTGTACCTATCATCATTAATTATCAATAAGAGCTGTTCGCATGAAACAAATACGGTATGCAGTACTACTATGGACCCAAGGTTTAGGTACGTCAGAGGTCACTTGTCTGATGTGAAGTGTGTGAATGTTTTATTAGGGGTAGGGTGATGTTCTTGATCAGGGTAACTATAGAGGCCTGAAACTGTCAGATATCACAATGAAAGCACTGAAGAGAGTTCTATAAGGTATGATCAGGCTGAAAGAGAGTGGTGAGATGCAACTTGGATTTTTGTCTAGCAGAGGGGTATTAATCATCAAATAACTCCTGGAAAAAATTTTGGATAAGAAAAATCAAAATAATGAGAACTGCATTTTGTGCTGACCTGGAGAAAGCTTTCACTAGGAAGATGAGGGAGCTGCGTGTTGTGGAGTGGAAGGTTTGGGTGGTTATGACAATATATATATGTGTGTGAAATTACCCAAGTAACAGCTACTGATAATGAATGGTGGCATGATTTGGGGAGATAAAATTTGTGTAAACATTACCTCTAGAAATGCAGAGGTACTTGCTGCTGGTTATAATTTTGCTAAAGTGTTCACTACCATGAAAGGAAAACTGTGGACTTGGAAAATGAATTTATCAAAAGGATGAAAGAATGTGCTTTGGTCTGGGATACTCAACCAATGGCCCACAAGCTACTGTTGGTCTGTTAGCAGTTTCTTTCCAGGCTCCATCAATAAATCATCTTCAAGACAGAGTAAAGCAAGACTGTTTGTCTGTTGGCTTTCAGACACTAATGCCCAAATATTTGCTAGACATACTTAATGATGCAAACATCATTAGCTCACTGCACATTTTACTGTACTACCATACTGAAATTAAGATTACTGAGGTATGACCAAGAGAAAATAAATGGGGTAGCAGTGTAACAGAATGTGCATATCATTGGCTCTGGGCATGATTCAAAGCTCTTTTCACTTTTAAATGCAACATTAAAAATGAACAAATGTATTACCCAGCACATAGCTATTCAAACATATGTATCATCAAGCACAGTATTCTTATACAGTATACGGTACTGTCACACCTCATCTCATACTATGCACACTATGCTATGGGGTCCATTACATATTTATGAATGTAAAATTTAGCCCATTAACAGAAAAAGTTTAGTATCCTTGGCTAAGATAGGTTGGCCAAAAGGAGAGTGCAGCTGTAACTAAGACTGTGATGATGATATATGGAATATATGTAAACAGAGGTTAGGGGTAGGACAAGGCATAGAAAAAAAAAAAAAAAAAGACCTAATACGGTATGTGAATGTTTGAAAAACTGAAGTGCTGATTATGAAAGAAAATAAATAAATAAATAAAAAAATAAGACAAAAGGAAAGAAAGAAAAGATTTGAACGGACAAAGTACAATATATATATAAGTACAGTAGCTTCATATGATACATTCTGACTTCTTTTAACCTGAAAGCTAATGGCTCACCTCAAAGACATCGCAAAGATGGCATACTATTAAGCACTGTAATAAGTTACTGTGACAATACCAGTTCTTACCGTCTCATTTCAGAATACTGAGCATTTGATTTGAGCTGTACTGAAAGCCATCCATCCATCCATCCATTGCCAGACACCATAATCCCATAAGGGGTGGCCATTTGACTTTGAGTTATTTTTTTTTACGGGGAGGGGCACTAACCCTCCACCAACCCACTTGTTGACACGTAGGGAGCACGTATGGTTTGGTTATATGGTTACCACCCAGCGTTGTAAATGGTTTCTTGGCTTACAGGAAACCATTTGGCTTGTCACTCAATGTAATGCCACCTGTAAAGGAAAGAAAAGCAGTAAGAAGTGACAGGAAATATAGGAGAAATAGGAAGAAAGGAGGGCAGGCACAGAAAAAGAATGATAAAGGCTAAGGAAGAAGTAGGCAGCACTACATCAAGTGAGTGGATGATGGTCGCCACCACCTACCACTGAAAGCCACGGGTGAAATTATCAGATAATAATATGTAATGGTCAAATTTAATGTTGAACTACAATATTTTTGTTTCATTCTCCTTCTATAGCTTTATTATGGTACGGTACATGTACTACTTGGTGCAATGAACAGGATGATGATGTTTACAGCACTGACTTTTTTTTTGTGTGTGTGTGTGTGACTGTACTGTATGACCGCACTTTCTATACCTGTATGTTATTCATTGCAATTACGATGGTGCAAAGTACGAGGTCTGAGGAGAATGAACTACTTTTGGGGGGAAGCATATGGGGGTATTGTGGTTATTAAATGTGTTACAGTGTTTCAGTTCTCATTATATAAAAGCTCCTCATCAAAGCTGTGCTTGAGATCAGAGGGGGGAATACAATACACAAGTGGGCCCTTTGCAATGATAAAACACCATTTAGTGGCTAAGCACAAGACAAGAAGAAATGAAAGAACAGATGCTTAAAGACAATACATTTATGCCACATAATAACCTCATGTGTGGGACAATGGAAGAGTTGTGTGGCACAGTATGTAAGCCAGTCATGGGTGAGACACTGCTCCAGCACCGTGCTGCCCTCTCCTACTGGCTGCTGATGTTGTGACCGAACCAAGCTCAGCACACTGGTTACGAATCCTCTTGTTTTTTTCCCTTCAACTTCAATCTCAACCTGAAACATGAAGGTAAACATTTACACATCCTTAAAATAAATGTCCACCAACAAGGCTACATGATACACTACAGCAGCAGTTCAACATTCATACAGTATAAACCTGAAGATGCTTAACTTAAAATGGCAAAAGCTTCTCACCATAAAGTTATTACAGTACTGTACTTATATATATTTTTTCTTTTCTTTTTATTATTCTAGTGGTTTATGGTATATAACCTACCAGGCTTCCTGAAGTACAGTCTAGCATGCTGTATAATAACCACCAGTAAACTTTTCAGAAACAGAAAATACAAATACACATGAAATTTTAGTTTTTCTTCTTTTGTACATCAAGGATATGACAGAAGAATACTTAGGTTAAGACTGGGCTTAGGTAGGCTGCATCCTGATAGGTTTGGCATGTGTAATGCTCATGAACGATCCTTTGAACTAAAATGTGAAAGCAACACTCACTGATCCTACCCCTGGCATGAAGAAGAGAAATTGTGCAGTAAGGCAGTCCTGTATTATGATTACCCATACAACTGCATATGTGATGGATGTCTACTGATAGAAAACTGCTTAGAACTGAACAAACTAGCCTATGTGGTGAGCAAATTAATTACTGTGTTTTAGGTAAAATTATAAATAGAAGTCAATTGGATCAAAGTAGGTTATAAGATCTGTAAGGGCTCCAAAGTATGGTATTAGCGAAAAAAAAATCAAATTACTATGATAGAAACAACACAAAACCTGTGGGCCTTTTCTCCATACTGACCTAAAAAATAACAGGTGATTCTACAATTTTACCCCAAAACGGTGCTGGTAGGGCAACTCCTGAAGCCAAAAAACTGTCATGCCTGTCGTCGGGTCACTTCGTTCCTTGCCTTAAAATAGTCCTGTCCTCGCTTACCTTCATATTATCTTCTGTAACCTTCATCTTCCCAATTCCCATAAAACTGGCTAGTTCTTTTAAAACTTTCTTCTCCATTTCTGCTGCTGGCATTGTAATGAGGATTCTTCTTCTTCCTTAATCAGGTGTTGTGTTTATTTACATCAATGTCTCTTCCGATTCCTTGCACACCTCAGGACAACATTATTTATTTTAATGGTAAAAATGTTATTTCAGTACAGGAAAAGCCAAATAATATTCCTATAAACTTCATTATTGAATTTATTAGTTATTTTTCCTCAATGATTGGAGAATGAAGAAAAAAGATTAAAGAAAACGGAAGTGAAATGTTCAGAGAGAACGAAGTTTTAGGGCTAACATTATTATTATTACTAAAATCAGTAGTGGTGCTGTAGCCTACTACGACA
Source organism: Birgus latro (assembly GCA_018397915.1). Taxonomy (NCBI): domain Eukaryota; kingdom Metazoa; phylum Arthropoda; class Malacostraca; order Decapoda; family Coenobitidae; genus Birgus; species Birgus latro. The sequence continues at coordinate 57,380 of JAGKTI010000059.1, forward strand.
TGTGTGAAAAGACGAATTAAGCTTTAAAGGCCATTTGATTAAGCACAATAACAGAAAAAACAAGATAACATGGAGAAACCTGCCTGGCGTGCGCCTGATAGAAAGAAAATTGCAGGATGATTATTGCAGTGAAGTTATTAACATGCATCTCCTAGAACTTTGAAGCCTTTAAGCTGGTTTGACGGCATATGTAATGGTCCTCTTTAAGATAATTCTGGAAATAAAGGAGGTGCGAGAATGGTAAACTAAGTGCTGCAAATGCAGTTTGTGTTTTCCTGCGGGGAGAGGGGGGATGCAAATAACTATAGGCTAAGGGAGACGCTCCTCCTCACACAGTTTGAATCCCGAGGCACCAGATAAGGAAAGGCAAGATAAGGAGAATGTAAAGGAGGGAAGGGGAGGGTAAAGGGGGGTAATGCGATGATAAAGAGCGTAGGAAGATTAAAGTAAGGAACTAAAACGTTAAAGCTGCTCCCAAGGGAAGGGTAAAAATAAGAAAATGGTGGTCAGGGAGGGAAAGAAAAATTCGGAGGGGAAACGAGAGGGTAGAAAAGGGATGGAGAATGGTTAGGACGGGAACCTGAAAACAAGAGAAGGAAAAAGGAAGGTAGGGGACCGAGAAGGAAAAGATGAAGAAGGGAAATGGGGTAAGGAAAGGAACAGGAGGGCGTTTCTCCCGTCAGAGTGGTCCCAGCCACGAGATAACTCAAGCAGTTTTTGTCGGATTTAGCTTATTGGAACAACTATTTCTTTGGGGGAACAATAGGCCAGAGGTCAATGGCACAGGATAAGGTAAGAATTCTACCATTGTGTGTGTGTGTGTGTGTGTGTGTGTGTGTGTGTGTGTGTGTGTGTGTGTGTGTAGGGTCACACAACAAGGTCAACCTCGAAGATTTTCATCTGATTTGGGTCAAACTTTGTGGTTGGGATGAGGATCAGGCAAGAAAAAAAAAAGGATTCGCTATTGAAAATAGTCAAGGTCAAACGGTAGGTCAAAAGTCAAGGCCACAGGGGTAGGTAGATGTTCAGTTTGTATTTACCTGTGTGGACAATATACGACTGTTTTTGCCTGACTTGGATCATACTTCGTGGTTGAGATGAGGATCACCTAAGAGGCTATTTTATTTATTTATTTATTTGCTTATTTTTCAGAATACTAGGTCATAGGAAAAGCCACATGACAAGATGTGCCGAAAGGATCATGTTAAAACACAAAGAGATACGACTTTGAGAACCACCAGTCAGAGATCAAGGGCGCAGGGAAAGGTGAATTACAGTCAGGGCAAAGTCGGACGTTTGGCCTCAAGAACAGTGGGTGGGAGCACGTGCTGCACTCTGTTAATGCTTCTTCTTGTTTTATTTCATTCTTGCTGTCTCCAGATTTTAGATATAACCTTCATTAACCTTTTCTCTACAAGAGGTCTACGTTGATTACCACTCAGGAATACATTTACACGGTATTTTCATACAGCGAGGTGGAAATATCAGAACCATTACACAGTATCGCTGACATTAGCCTATACATAAACCGTAGTCGTGTTATCAGGGAATAAACGTTCATTAAAATCCAGAACCAAAAGAAATTACCTGTTGTATGTGTATCTTGATAATGTTTAAAATGTCTTCATTCCGTTCGGCAGCTCAATTGGTAGAGTGGTGGATAATTTAATAGTTGAACTCAGGACCAGACATCCATACATCGCTGCTTCGAAGGACGATGTTTTAGATTAAAATTGTATATTACCTTCAACTTTTTTGAGCTGCATCAAGGGACCAGCTCACAGAAATAGTGGAAAAAAAAAAATCGTATTCTTCGACCGCTTACCTGCGTCGAGCCGGTATACATCGTTATAAGAATAATGGCTGGAATTTCCTGTGCAAACTATTGACAAGCAAAGTTTAGGTATCGCTGCGTTCATTCTTTTAGGTCATGTGCCATGTTTAGATAAAGTCAGATGTCACAGTCTGTTTTTGTCAATTTAGGTCCGACCAGGTCAAATTTAGTCCTTCATAGTCGAGTCAGGGCCAGTAAGGTCGAATTAGGCCAGTTCTGGTCACTTGATATTAGTTTGGTGCTGGAGAGGAACGCTTTCCCATAGTGACACTGATATAACCAAGAAAGGAAGGATTCACTGTCCTGTTATGCAAACGTCCCTCACTCCCTCATTAGTCCCCAGAAGGAGGCTGGACTATAGGAGGACAACTTCAGCCTGTAGTCCAATGGGTTCACATTTCAGACGCTCATGGGGCTACGTCTACCACTACTACTAATGTTAATTCAGATACTGCACATGGTGGCAAAAGGCGTTTCGCAGCACCTCGTCCTTATCTCCTTATTTAGCACATTGTGCTTAAACTTATTCTTGTATATTGTGTGCATTGCTCTAAAATCGAAATAGTTTGTATCAGTAACATACATGATGATACCGAGGAGTAATAAGTTGAATGAATTGCTAAGGAAAGGGTGCTACGAAGCCTCCAGTGCCACCTAAAATGCAATCCTTAGACCTATTTATTATTGGCCCCCATCCCAGAAGGGCTCGGGAACGGGTATTGTTTTCACTTATTTTGTCTGTTTGTTTGTCTGTCTGTCTGTCTGTCTGTCTATTAACAACTTTACGTGAAAACTACTGGTGCGATTTTGACATAAATTACAGGGATGTTTGGCTATGCCCTTTTGATCATTTGAGTGAATTTTAGGCGAAATTGGGCCAAGGCCCAGGCTGTAGCCCCAAAAAATGTAAAAAAAAAAAATCGTTCTATCGTCATAACTCCTCCCAAATTCGTCATATCGACATGAAACCAAAACCTAAAGGTGAATCTGTCAAATTTGCATCCTATAACATGCCTCATTGCATCAGGGGGGTCACCCTTCAGTTAGCGGTAGGGGGTCAATGTCAAGTGGGTCGAGCCTAAAATTTCAAATGGGCATAAAATCGTCAATTTTCACCAGATTTCTCCAAATTTGATATGTGACACATTTGACTTGATATCTTGTTGTGTTTATACGTCAGTACTAAAATGACTACCGGGGACGGGTTTGCTGTGCCTTGACACCGCTTCTTGTTCATGGTTATATTGTACCATTTCCGTATAATCAGGCTCATCAATGTCACTTCAGGTCCAGTCAGCCCTATCACGTCTGCGTCAGCCTCGTCGGGTTCCTATAGGTTAGTTTAAGACACCTAAGGGCCAGTCACGTCCACAAAGGTCTAAATAATCCCATTTAGGTGATCCGGGCCCATTTATGTCAATTACTTTTCAGTTAACGTTGTCAGGTCACTTCGTCTCTTCAGAATTATGCACAGCTTTCACATTCAGAAGACCTCACTCGGATCATTTTAATTCCAGCCACATTAGTTCAGATAAAAATTCAAGAAGCTACCTTTTCCACAAAAAAAAAAAAAAAAAAAAAAAAAAAAAAAGAGCAACAATCAAGGTCCTTTCCTTCCGAGATGCCTGGACACATGCATTTAAACGAGCTCACTCCTGCATTTGGTAGTTGGGGAAGAAAAGGTTAGAGTGTGTCGCTGGCCCATCGTTATGGGAGGGAGGGATGCAAGTAGACAGCTCAAAATAACTATGACAATAATTGACACAGTCACAGTAGTCGGAGAGAAATGCAACACTGCAGCAAATAGAGCTTCTGAAGAAAGTCAGTAAGAGAAGGAAAGTTGATGAAACAAAATGTCTTTGACTCCGTCCTACTCAGGAAAGCCGTGTGTGTAATGAATCTTCTGCCCCAACACATCAAACACACACACACACACACACACACACACACACACACACACACACACACACACACACACACACACTGCACTTCTTGCAAAAGCACCCGCGACATCTAACAATGGATCATCGATGATTTCCTCAGTCAGTGCTATTCCAGCAGTCAAGAGTGAGGCTTCTGCTATACTGAGTGTTTTGGTTGGTCTCCGATCAGCTGATCGAAAATCTACTTAGACAAATAATCTTTCTCTAGCTCTGCAGTGTGCAGTGTTGCCGAAGTAGACTCATGATAGATCCATGCCAGCTGGCAGGACGTCATTTAAAATGGGACGTTTACCCCACTTGATCATCAGGCTCCATTTATCCAGAGAATAAAGTTAAGCACTGTCAGAGAGCGTTAGAAGGAAGAGGTACTGCAGAATGAGGGGACCAATGAGTTACTGAGTCACACAACTCAAAGACACTGTGATGCTTCACTGTTTGGTATGAACTTAGTGGGGTGGGCGATGTTTGGAAATACGAGGGTAGATAATATGGCATGATTAGTTTCGTTCAACATTAAACTTATCATCATTACTTTAACATAACGTCACACATGTCTTTAGTGCTTAGACATACTTAATCGTGATATGCTTTCTGGCTGACTAAGAAATTCCAGTGCAATGAAGGCCAGGCCAGGTGGACGTGGACCTGCCTGAGCCAGTGTTGGGCAGGACTGGTCGCGTCTCCTCACCTCACCTGGGCTGCTGGCCTGGGCAGCAGCTCACAGTCCCTCATCGCTCGCGCTGGAGGGAGGACGCGGCTCCTGGCTGTGTCCACCGCCGCTTCTCGCCACAACCACACGTGTCTGCTCACTACCGCTGCTCCACTGCCGGCACCGGTACCTCCTGACACATTTTAGTAGTGAAATGAGAATCGACAGCGTCGATCTTAGTATTAAACTTCAGAAACTGAAGTCAAACCGCTCTGTGGATTAGTAATTAGTGTCCTAAAATAACGGAAAATTAAAAGTAATTAAACTCCTTACGCATATGATAATGAAGTGAAGTGACTACTGTGGCATGATTTAAAGCAAAACTTACGCACCTATCATACCGTGGTGTGTACACAACACTTACAAAACAAACGCTACCTATTAATTCTGTGACATCATATCATATTATTCCTCTCACGTCGTGCGGCCACTGGAGGCAGTCATATCCATCGGCGAAGGAATTTCCTGGAGCACAGCTGAGTGGAGGTGTGGCAGTTGGGTGAGCTGTGAGACTTGTGGCTCCGGGAGTCTCGCCAAGGAGTGAAAAACTTAACTCAGCGATTAATCATTCCTCGCCCCTGTCTCACGAGCACTGAGCACGTCATTCATCACCCAAACTCGATGACTGACCAGAAGTGAGCTGGTGACAGTGCGACCCTCGTTATTCATCGTCTTAAATCGCAGACCTAGTTAGTGAGACAGGTACTGAGAGTGTTTCCCGAGTGTCCCTGAGGCACATGAGGACCATGATCAGGAATCTCTGAGTGTGGTCAGAAGCAGCCCCTCATCACACAGAATGTCGCCTATTCAGGTTAGTTGAACACGTAACACTCACTTGTCATCTTTTCAGCTCTGTTTAACTTCTGACCCTGTCTTCAGTAAAGATACAGATTTAGTTAGCCTAATGTGGTAAGTCCGGGTGAAGAGTCGAGTTCCGTGCCATCCAGATTTAAGTTTTTCGTTATTTAGCAATGAATAACTACCCAATATAAAACGATTAATAGGGGTTTATATTCTGAGGTAAAGTCAGAGTGCTTACCTACCCATAATCACGGTAATGAGTGATGGGGACTCATTAGGAGTTTCTCTCGCTCTCTCTCTCAGCAGAGATTCGCTGATGCAAACTTCACAGTCTCCTCCCTAGGGCGATCACGTTTTCTCTCATTCCGTCTAACGTTGTGGAGGATGAGGTGCTATTCCATGCTCTTTGGTGAATACTTTATGCTTACGGTGACCATATAAACCTACCCTACTGATTATCGTTTCTCTCTTTATCCTTTAACTAGGATTATGCTTTGTTTTTAATCTTCCCATCTCCATTCTATTTTGATAACCTAGAGAGAAGCACCTCTTAGTGAAGGTGTTAATGAAGGCCATGTCTAACCCTTCCGGTACGAAATTCTCTTAAATGAAATCGTCACGGCTGGAAAAAAAAGAAAAGATAAAATGTCATCACTCTGAAAACATTAATTTACTCATTTTTATACTGACTGCCCCCTGATTATCTTATTTATATTAAGGAATGTATCTCGTGGTGGTCACAAACCCCTCTTCATAACACTTTTTAGGGCAATAATTACTTTTTTATGTTAGCTCCAAACTAATCTATTCTTCATACCCCCAGACGATTTTATTCAGCATAGGGAAGACCTATCATAGGAAGGGGTTTATTTAGAGAAACGTCAGCCCTCCTCATTAATGCTCAGGTAATCAAACAAGTGTGTGGGTCCTTAAATGTCTGCATGTTATAGGTTAGGATATGACTGGTTTCTATGCTGTGAAAGAAAGAAAAGGATAACATGGCAGTACAAATCATCATCATTACTTCTACTACCCCTATTATCACTACTGCTACCACCTCTATCACCATCATCATCATCATAACTACTACCATCACCACTGTCATCATCATCATCAATTTACTTCACACAAACTAAATGGGTTGGGGAATACACATATACAGTTTTCTTTTCAGCATAACTTTAAAAATATTTCTTTTTGCTCCAGATTTAACTTAGACTGGATCTGATCCACAGCCAGTCTCTTTATATATACTGTACTGTAATGATACCCTCACATACTACACCCACACCCCCACATACTCCACTCACACCCCTACATACTCTACCTACACCTCCACATACTACACCCACACTCCTATACACTCCATCCACACCCTCGCATTCTCCAACAACACCTTCACACACTCTAACCACATACCCACATACTGCCTTCATCCCCATATACTCCACTCACGCCCTCTCATACTAAATCCACACCCCGTGCATACATTACATACAGACATAAATACATACTACATACATCCACACATGCATACATATATTATCCACTCAGTCCAATACTCCATCCATTCATAGTTACACACACACACACACACACACCTATTTGTCACATCCCTTCCACACGTTCAAAACTCATTCACTGCATCGTCAGCCATCCATATCTCCTCATCTCATGACATCCATTCATCTTTACAGCTCCATTCATTTACCACATCTTTCTCTCCATTCACAAGTTATACACAGTTATACACTCATAGTATCACCTATTCATCACATCTACCCACCTACCCCACCCACCTACACTGCATACATTCATTCACTCATATTTTTGCTCGCTTCTACTGCAGTCACATACACTTTCACTCTTCAGCTTACACATCCTTTCATTCTTCCTCTTCACTCATCCGCACTTTCCCTCTTCCACACCACTTACACCCTCACTCCGTTACACTCAGCCACACCGTCGCTTTTCTACTCCACTCACTCACACCTTCACTCTTCCACTTCACGCACTTACACCTTCGCTCTTCCAGTCAACTCACCCACTCCCTCACACTTTAACTCCACTCATCCACACCTTCACTCCACTACACTCACCCACGTCTTCACTTTTCCACACCACCCACACCTTCACTCCACTCCACTGACCCTCACCTTCACTTTCATGTCCATCCTCTCTGTACCTTATCTTTTCCTCAGAGAATCATTTCACTCACATCTCTGCTTACTCACCGCATTCACCACACGTTGACACTTTCACAAATTCAATGGATATTCTCTTGTCTCTTGTTCTTCTTTACGAGGTTCTTTCGCGACTGTCTTTACGAATAATTTTGTTTTGTGATATACCTGAAGAAAAATGTCGTGAAAATTGAAGGGAAAGACGTGCATGTTCAGAATGTATTTATTAGAAAGCAGAACAGCAAGGCACAATGGCTGTAGGACAGATGTTTATGGAAGTTGAAAATGAATGGGAAAGATGGTCATTCCTACGGTGCGGATGGTGGTGGTGATGAGACACGTTCGTCACTAAAAACAAGTGGTGATGAAAGTGCTAGCGAGGTAGGGGTGGTGAGGGTGGTAAGGGTAGGTTGTGAGGGCGGAGTGGTCACTGGTCCAGGTGGTGGTGGTGGTAACAGCCTCGTCGCAGCGTGTGGCTCGGCTGCCCATAAAGATAACAGCACACTTCCTTCATCCTCGCCGGGACTCCCTGTAAGTCTGAAGCCGTAATAACAACAGGGAGGAGGTCAGGTATCAGTGAGAGGCGAGTAGACTACTGTAGCACCAACTATGGGACCCGCCTCCCGGGGTGTTACTCTACAGGGCTAGAAAAACATAATAGGGCTTCATATATCACATAACAATGCCTGGGTAGGGACGAAAAGCAGGGGTTTTCCCAGTGAGGTGAGTTTACAAGTGATTTTTTGGGGATAGGTGGGTGGGAGAGTGAACCCTAACGAAACATTAAACCGTGATGGTGTTATCCTCACAGTTTAGTCATGTGCTATCCTTAAGCCAGCAGTTCAGAGTAAATTAGATTTTTCGCATATTTTCAACTTTCGGTGTACAAACATATTAAACCGTTTCCCTGATATTGTATCAATGTTCCCAGGTGTTTGAATAGGTTTTGAGTGGTAGGCTCCCCTCTCCTTCAGTCCATGGCTACGTCACCGTGCTTGGAGGGCAACAACCGAAAGATTTTGTGCTCTTCATTGAGTTTTAAAAATACTTTAGGTGTTGCATTTCACAGCCTACTTGGTACACACACACACACACACACACACACACACACACACATACACACACAATTAAGGTAACATACCCAAGAAAATCTATGACTAAAATTTACTTAGTTGAATGGTACATTATATGAGAAAAAAGAAAATATGTGGCAGTTGCCTTTCAAGAACAAAAACTGAGATACTCTTAAATGTTTTCGCGATTAATTTTTTTTGTTGAGATGGAACACTGACCTTCCACTCCCTCTCGTAGTTGTATGATTCTTTCTTAGACCCAGACGTAGGCAGCTGTAAGTTGCTAACTTACTCATTTTGTTGATATAATGAAACTTTATTAGACATTTTTGACATGAAAAAGGAGGTAGCGAGGGATCGCGCTGAGCTGCACCAGGACACAAGCGGCGGGGGCCAAAACCTGTTTTCTAGGCACACATCACATCTCGAGACTGTAAACACAGTAGCCGCCGCCACGCACACCACACACTGCTCCAGTCTGCCCTCACTGCCTCGCTATTCGCAGTGTGTGGCGCTACAGCCTGCCCTCACTGCCTCGCTATTCGCAGTGTGTGGTGCTACAGCACAGGCAAGGCAGTGATGTTTAGGCAGAACAAGACACAGTGCCTCCAGAGAGCACACACGGAAATGAGAGACTGCTCCTGTAACCTCCGCCCCATGTACTCCGTATCATGCATGCATCTGGCTCCTGCTCATTCTTACGCAATGGCCGCCCTCAGACATGACTGAGGCTGATCACGGCAGCTCCGGTAGCTCGCACGCTGGCAGCTTCACTTTTGTATTTGCATATTTGTTCCTGTACAGTAAGCAACAAGGTGTGTCAACGACAGCTTAATGGGCCATAGAGGGGTTCAGGGTCAAGATAACACTCGCTGAAAAGGAGGATCATGAGTTTGTTGCTACTGAATACACACATGCCATTTAATCTGACATGAAACTGGCATTTCCTTCAACAGCGGTAAAAAAAAGTCATTGTAAGAGAAGTGGGTTTCTATGTACGTAGTTTTTGTTGTACTGGTATGTGGACATTTTTGTGATTAAGATTTTTTCCCCAAAGTAGGAAAGCCTGTTGATGCAGTTAAGTATTTGAAGCATACTCACACACACACACACACACACACACACACACACACACACATACACATACATACATACATGCATACATGCTCACACATGAACAAATACACACACATA
>JAGKTI010000059.1:67491-83835 GCA_018397915.1 Birgus latro
AGTAGTAGTAAGAGTAAAAGTAGTAGTAGTAGAAATAGTACAGGATAAGAAAACCGACTTTATTTCATCACAACGCATAAAATAATTATTGATCATTATTATTTCTTTTACTACTACTATTATTATTGTTATTATTATTATTATTATTATTATTATTATTATTATTATTGTATGCAGAGAGGGTAGTGCTGCGTAGTGGGATAAATTTGAATGAGACTAATAAGAGGTGGAATCTGTGCTAATGATACACTTCCGGTCCATGGCTCTGTCCTGGGATTGTGTGCCAGGCGGAAGAGCGACCCCCCCCCCCAATCCCCAGTTTTACCGCCACGCCCCCACAGCTTCCACCACCCACTGTCGCTTCCAGCATCACCTCGCCCACATATTCCACACTTCATTGTTATCACCGCCACGACTATACATTCCACTCTCCACTACCAACACCACATCTATCGCCTTTATCACCACCGCTTCCAACACCACCAGCGGCAAAACCATCACTACCACCACCTACAACGTCACTTTCACCTTTCCACGTCACTTTTCCCCAAGCAACATCACTTTCACCCCTCCACAAAGCCAGTTTCGTCTCTCCACAGCGTCACTTTCATGCCTGCACTGTCATTTTTACTCCTCGAAATGTCATTTTTCCTAGTATAACATCACACACCTTTCCACAGTCACTTTCACTCTTACACAACGTCACTTACATCCCTCAACATCCTCACTATCCTTCAACACAGCACAGCCCACGTCACCCCTTTGCTATCTGTGTCATCACCCTTAACAATAACTATGATGTCATAAGGTATAAGAAGGAAGTGGCGAGGAGAGGAGGTCAGGTGTTACATACCTCTTGAATGCGAGGGAAGGACTGAAGTGGTGTGGTTTTGATAGCAAGGTTCTTATAACGTTACTATTATTAATATTATTATCGTTATTACTATATTATTACTACTACTACTACCACTACTACTGCTGCTGCTACTACTACTACTACTACTACTGCTTCTGACTACTATTTTTGATGTTAATGCTACTGTTTTGATGCAGAGTAGTGATCAGATCTCATTTATTTTTTGATGAGGAAAAGACTGAACTGATGGAGGGACCCTTAGTACATGTCTGAGATGGAATTGATTGATTTTTTTTTTTTTTTTTGTCTAATATAATGGTAAGGAGGAACAGCCAGAAGTCACTTTTGCTTTTGAATGTTCCAGTTATATTGCAAAAGGCTAAAGTTAGATTTAAAGTTATTCTATAGGAACATGAAAGAAATTAAAAGAACATAGATTCAGGCTAGAAAAACCTCAGTCGAGATACCAAGGTGAAAAATTCCGTTAATTAGTGGGAAGTCATATTTCATTCACCATAACTGGGTGGATATTTTCGTCTTTTTTGCAGCCTATTTCTCGTAGCTCAGTTGCAGAATAAGACAATGCTAAGGTCCTGCATCCCTTCCATAGCATTTCTACGTGACTAGCACCATATTCTGGTGTTCATATCCTATAGTTCAGCAGTCAGGATGAAGAGATGGCTGTTTTACGCTTAGCTATAGAGACAAAAATCTAGGACAACCGGTGCAGGGCCTTATTTCCTGCCGTGATTATTGATGATGGATCCGTGTTATGCAGAGCTCTATTATCCTCCCCGGCGCGTGTCCTGCCACCTGGCGCCACAGAGGAAGTTGATGGGCAGGACTTCCTTCCGGGGGAGACACGCTGGATGCTGCACGGTTACGGGCTACTCCTGATTCACACAAGGCCATGGAGGATGCAACACTGTCATGTCCATCATTCCTTTGTTTTAGAGTACTCTGTGTAATTGCTTTTCAAAATTTACTATTCTTACTGATGTTCAAATGCAATGAAAAATGTTAATTATTGAACAGATTTGTGAGAGGAATACCTTAAAGGCTTTAGAGGCAAGGAACTCTACTGAGCACAGTATAAACTTAAGCTTCAGTGAGTGATCAGGACTGACAAGGATAAAATTTCTTTTGACATTTCATTTGCATGTTAAGTGCACAATATAGAAACTAGAAACTCTCCCTTCTCACCCCTCACATAAACTCGTTTCTGTCCTGAGAGACCAATTTTCACTAGGGAGACATGAAAATACCGGAAAGCATGGATAGGGCAAACCTTACTCACTCCTCCCTGGTGACGCAAGCCAGGCCAGGTGAGTCAGCGCGTCTCGGTACATGGCCACCTGAGCTAGGGCACCGCTTGTCTTGACGGCATGAGATTAGCATAAATCCATATATGCCGAGTAAAATAATGTGCCTGGTTGTATATCACCCACTAAATAATGCTCGTAGGGTGTGTAAATCGTTGCTGGTGAAAAATGGGACTTTCCTTGATGAAAAATGGTAGGTCAAGCATCAAGATTAGTCGACAATATTTTGCTTTTATCTCAAAGATCTGATGTTAAGCGCTGCTCGTGAGAGGTAAAGTGGCTCCCTACTGTCATCTACCCCTTTATACACAACCCACCCCTTTGTCAGTCACTCTTGGACTGTTCTTGTAAACTTAAGAGGCTTATCAAGATATACTAGATATGGCTTGTAACTCCTTCAGTCCAGTAACGTATATTATTGTTATATTCTTGTAACTTTCAGAAAATTTTATTCAATTCAGTAAACGCATCTCTTACTGAGGGGGCTGTGAAGGTTGTGTATGACCCCTCCAGTTCGAAGGGCGTTTCATAATTCCAGAAAATCCCTTAGGAAGAGCAAGAACAAAATATAAAATGTCATGGGACTAAAGGACTTAATATTCTCTTTTATATTCCTTACACAGACTTCTTCGATATATAAAAAACGATACCGACAGCACGCCAGGGAATATTAAGGTGCAATATGCAAAATAAATCACTGAAGGAAGAAACGATGTAGTACCTTCGATGACCATGAGAATTCGGTCTTTACTCACTAGTCACTAAATCTGAGTCATCTGTATGGTGCTGACTCAACCCAGTAGTTCCTCCCTTCTTTGTCTTTCACTTACTAGCCACGTATTCTCTTTAATCACCTGACTCAAATGACGCTTCTTCCTCTCTCTCTTACTCACTCTTACTCACTGGTCACGTGTTCTGAGTCACCTGTTTGCTACTCTGACTCAACTCACGCATCCTCCTGCCTGCCTCCTCGGGTTACCGGTGAGTCACAACATTAGAAATCCTCGGGCAGCTTGTTATTCGATTACCTCAACGCCCACGTCCCCATCACGCCCACATTATGCAATTCCTCTGCCAGCCACCTCGATCAAATGCCACCACACTCCCATATATATGTCATACACCCACACACCATCCCCCACAAAAATGTCACCCTTCGAACTCATATGCTGCCTCACGCTCAGTTGATCAGGGTTTCTCAGCTATACAGTATCATACACACGAATGAACACTTCACCTTTGCTTTCAATAAACATGCTGTCATTCCCTCCCCCTCTCCACGATACACCACACTCACACCCCACCACACCCGACCAAACACTCAGCACCTCACCACACCAACCACACCACACCCTCAACACATCAAACACACACACACACACACAACACACACACACACACACACACACACACACACACACACACACACACCTCACAACTCACCCAGGCACCACACATACACCACACCACTCACCCAGACATCACCACAAATACACTCATACATGCCCAAACTCACGTCTTGATTTAGCTACGCAGCCACGCTCCTCCACTCGCCCTCCCGCTGTCAGAAGTCCACAATTACTTCCTCGAAATCACCCTGCCGACCCTGTACTATCTGATGTCTTGCTAGCCTGTTCCTTTTCCTTCTCTCTTTCTTCTTTCTTGATTGACTCTGTTCTCTTTTCCTTTCTCTCATGTTAGCTTTTTCTTTTTCTTTCCTATCGTATTTGTTTATCTTTCATTATATCCTTCTCTTCAATTCCTTACTTCTTTCTCTCTTGCTTCTCTTTGCTCTTCCTGTCTCTGGCCTTTTTCTCCTTCCTTCTTCTGTCTATTCCTTCCTCTTGCCCTGTTCCAAATTCAGCAAACAGCCCATCCTGTGTCATGTGGAACCTCTCGTTCCACGCCCTTTCCTCACCTTTCCTCTCCCTTAATTCTTACCTTACCATATCTTATCTTTGCTCTGTTTTCTGCCCTACCTTACTATTCTTCTGCCCCATCCTCTGCTCTACCATCCCTGTGCCCCATCTTCTGCCTCCCCCAAAAAAAATTTGCCCTACCCCCTAACCTAACCTACCTCTTCTCCGTTTCCTGTCTTGCCTAACCTACCATAACTCAATAGAGCGCCTTGTCTGCGATTTTTCCTCTGTCTCTGTCTTCTCCACTATACCCTACCCAAACTCTCCCCTCCATATTTTCATCCCTTCCTCCCCTCCCCATTCTTGCCCATCCCCGCCTCCCATCCCGCCCTTGGACCCCGCCCCCTGACTCCAGCGTGCCCCGTGCCGCTCTCGTCCCCGTCCCTGCACCAGGTCACGCCACCATCCAGTACAACTTCTTAGCTGGGGAAGATAAGGCTATCGGGCATGAGTCAAGATGCATCCCTATTGCGGGAGACATGTCTAAAGTGGAAAGGCAAAGCAAAAATTAAACACTAAGGGCCTTATTTTCATTGATTTACTGTCTAACACTTTCTCCTAAATGATTTATTTTTTTGTACTGCACATGACTATTCTCTGTATACCTAACGTCTGATTATGTTATTCAACTGAAAAGAAGCCATACCAGGAAAAGGTTAATGTAGGTGGTTTTCACAAACAACATGCAAGAGAAATCTAGTGTGTCACAATCCCCAGCGTTGCATCAGAAGTCACAAGTGCGTGGTATAGAACATGGCTCACTGTGTAAGATATGGTAACAGTACTGTCTAAGTCATTCTGCATTTAGTTCAGTGGCCAGAAACATTCACTTCATAATGATTGTACTATACTGTGATTTAGATACTTCCTTCGTATCTACAGAGGCTAATACTTCCAGCTTCTGTATCAGGAACTCCTGCTCTCAGCTGTACATTGGGATGATTTTGAGCTACGAAGCCTCGGAAGCCCTGCACGAGAATACAGCTCCAAGATCCATCCGTGTTATTACCAACATTTTTTACTCTAATAGCTCAGTCCTTTATTCTCTATTGCACTGAAAGGGCTAAATAGTTTTAATTAATGGTAAAATATTTGATTATGTTCCCCAAGACATGGGGTAAGAAAAACGTAAGCCGTCTCATTTTCATTAACCTTTTTCTTCCCAAATTAGACACGGGTTATCTCATCTCCCCTTCGTTAGTTCTTGTGTGTTTCACCCTGACCTCAGTCTACCTGCGTTACTCCCTCCTCCTCTCCTCCTCACCCTCCTGTCCCAGTCTACCCTTATCTCACTTCCTATCCTTAATTTTCCCTCATCCAACCTCATTCGCCATTTTCTCATTATCTTCACACATTACAGTTCTTTCAATTCCTGATTTATCCTTCTAACTTTCTGCTCATTCTTCAAGACTTTCCTTCGTCCTCCTTGCCCACCTTCCCTAACCCTGTTCCCACTTTCACTGGGTCAGATTTGCTGTTTTCCCATCCTCTCCTTCCTTACCTTCCTCCTGCCGTCCAGTCTCTCCACTTTCTACCCAGCTATGCATCCACGCTTCCTTCCTTTCTTTGCCCCTCCTTACATTCCATAATATTGTTCTCCCTTTCAGTCACCCATTTCTTCGTTTCTCTACCTGTCTTTCTACTCAGCTCAACCTTCCTCCTCATTCTCCTCTTCCCCACTCAAATATTCTTCCTCCAATCCCTCTTCCCCCACCCAAATGCTTTCCCCTTAGCGCTGTTCCTAAAACCCTCTTCCTCTACCACAATACTCTTTAACCACCCAATCCTCTTCCCACACCCCAACACCCTTCCCCCACCAGTACACTTTCACCGACCAAATACACTTTTCGCCCCATTCCTCTTCACAAAATCTCATCCCCCACCCAAATACTCTCCCCACGCAGTTGCTCTCTCCCCCACCCAGGTGCTTTCTCCCCCAGGTCTTCTTCCCCACCCAAATCCGGCCCCTCACGCCCCAGACTCCCCACCTCGTAGCAAAAACTGGTGCCTGTATCCTGAGAGAGCGCCCCCTGCATCACAGCAAGTCGGTCCTAATTACACAGAGGAGAGGGGATGGCATGAGATGAGAGGGAGAGAGAGAGAGAGAATGTGAGTGTGTGTGTGTGTGTGTGTGTGTGTGTGTGTGTGTGTGTTTGTTTGTCCTTGCGTGCTTGTGTGTATGCATGTATGTGTGCATGTGCGTATGCAAGAACAGGAAAAAGTCTTAAAGTGTGCCCTGAAGTAAAACAATAAAGGCTTAGTAAGGAGGCCACGCCAGAAATACGAGAAATGGCAAGTGATGAAATATCCCAAAATGACAAATAAGGAGAACAGGAGTGAAAGGGAGAGGGGCGGATAAGTAGGTTGGAGTGGGAGGAAACGAGTTGGGGAGAAAGGAGGACAGTAAATCAGCAAGGAAGGATGCAAAGACGGTGACGGGAGGCGAGGGAGGGGGAACTGGGAGGTGCATGAGAAAATACGGGAATCTGTCAAGGAGAAGTATGATGAAAGGGAAAGAGAAATGACCCTCTTAAATACGGGAAGCTTAAGTAATCTGAGTAATATTGTATGAAGGTATGATGACTAAAAGAATATTCCTCATCGTAGTGTAAAGCTAAGCGTAACCTGAATAATATCGTCTGACTTTGTATTAAGATGGAGAAGTTATAATGGCAGAAAATAACTGGTGGTTGTTTCTAACCTTTGCACTGTGGAAGTTTCTTATTAAGTTCATTAAAGCAATGTATTGTGGTATCCGGAGTAAGAGTAGAAAAATGTGCTTGACGGCGAGAGGGGGAGGGGCAAAGGGAAGTGGAGTAAACGGGAGTGAAGAAAGTGAAAGGATGGAGATTTCGAGAACAAGGAAGAAACGAGAAAGAAAGGAACAGTGTGTGAAAGAAAATTACCAAGAAGGAAACAGAGGAAGGATGGAAGAAGGAGAAAATAGTACAGCCATAAGGAAGGAACGGAGGGAAAAAAAAAATAGGGAAGAGTGTGCGAAAGAGGAAGGAAGGGTGAGGTAGAAAATGGATGAGGATGAAGGGAAGAAAAAGAAGAATGATAATATAGAATGGAAATGTGAGGAAAGAGACAGAACAATGCTTGAAAGAAAGAGACAAGGATGATAAGTTAGAATAAGTGAAAGGTGAAGGAACTAAGAAAATAAAAGGATAACCAAGGTAGATGTGAATAATGATGAAAGTGTTTGTGTATGAAGGAAATAGGGAGAAAGAAGCAAGAAGATGAATGGACATAAATAAAATGAGAAAAAGGCCGAAAGATCAAAATGTACGAGAGTGATGCGTTAAAAAATATATATATATGAAAGTGGGTCCGTGGCAATTGAAGAATGAGATAAGATCAAGGATACACGTGCATGAGTTGATATATAATATTTAAGTGAGAAAAGTAAGGGAGAAATATAGGAAAAAGACAGAGAGAAAACCGAGGTACACTGACAAGGAATTAGCATAATAAAGGTGATCAAACACTTCACTACGAGAGATTTCCCTAAAGATGAATAATATCTTGTGTTATTAGGAATGAAAACTGAAAGACGTCATCGCACTAGAGTTGTTAATGACAGATAATTTCTAAAATATGTTATAACAAGAGGTATTTCCCAAATGGATAAAATCGTCTAGGGGCCTTTCAAAAAAATCTTCGTAAGCTAGAGGCTTTGAGGAGTTTGTGGGCAAAGATGGGTGGGTGAAAAAAGTAAATGGTTAAGTGTTTAGGAAAGGAAAGGTGAATGGGTAAGGAATATTTTGTGGGTGATGTGATGAGTGAGTGAGTTGGGTGAAAAGAAGGGTGAGTACGGATGATTAGTCGGCTAGTGGAGTGAGTAGGAAATGTGTGGGAGAGACGTGGGCAAGGGTCATTCGAGTGAGTGGGCTGAGTGGGTGGATGATAGGTGGGTAAGGAAAGTGAGTAAGTAGGCAAGGAAGTGTAGTGTTAGAGCGGAGCTGAGTAGGAAGGAAGGCAAAAAGGAAGAGTCTTGATTCCACAGGTCCTCAACACACCACGTCTATCCACCTGGTCTGTCTCGTTCATCACACACCAGGGGGTCTCTGTGTGTGCGTACGTGTGTGTGTGTGTGTGTGTGTGTGTGTGTGTGTGTGTACTCGTACCTGCGTGTGTGCCTGCCTGCTTGGTACAACGACGATCCTGTTAACCAGTAGGTCTGTTGCTAACCCCCCATTCGTGCAAGCCTGTTACCAACCTTTTTGTGTTGCTAATATTCCATGTACCTTGATCTTTCTGCTGGAAATATTTGTGTAGTGTTGATGGTATTTTTGTCTGCATCTGAGGCTTCACCTAGTTATTGATACTGTATTTGTAAATCTAATTTGTAGTTATTAGTCAGTGAAGGAGATTTACCAGCCGTTTGTTTCTTTGCTCCAGATTACTGACGGTAAAATAGCTGTGTTAAGGTCAGATTAATATAGAACCAGCAGTGTGGGCCTGTCCTATTATTATCCAGTGCTGTGTGTCAGTGCCGTGCTCCACTTAGCATCATACTCCCTTGCCCGCCAGCCAGTCAGCCTAGGCCAGTCTAGACGGCAAGGATCTCTGTCCCTCCCACTCTTGTCTGGAGACCCGCCGCTCGGCTACGCTCCCCTCGACCTGGATGTTGGGCTGGGGAGGGAGGCTGGGGTTATCAAGGGAGGAGGTGGGATGAGAAGGCAGGCTGGGCTCATGGTGCCTTCTTATCACCCGCTCCATCTCCGCAATTGACGTACTGACTGAGAGTTCGTGCACCTCGGCCTCCACGACCAGATTAACACGAGACAGGGGTCCCTTTGTGGTCCCTGCGCGGCCATCCGAGGGCCCGGCCAGGGACAGTGTTGTTGTCTGTTATCAGCCGCCCGCCGCACCTGTATGGCCGCCCTAGCACCACCCTCCCGAGTGGCGACAGGGCTGTTATTTTTACCGCCCTTGTTGGCTCGATTACCACCCGACCTTTGTGAGTCAGAGGGTCGTATTCTGAGTCACACAGAGGGCTCCTAAGCGATTTATTCTGCATATTACACCAGTCTGGTCTGTTATGTGCTGCTTACATTGTTTTTATATCCACATACTTTGCACCAGTAACATACAACAGGATGCTGAGGTGTAAGGTGCAAAAGAAATTTCTAACTAAAAAGTGCTACGAAGCCTCCATTACCTCTGGCCGATGACCCCAGCTCTGCAGTCTCGAGTGGCAGGTTATCAGCCCACCACCGGAGCTGCTGCAGGTTATCCCGCGGTCTACTCAAAATTAAATTACTGTTATCTGACCGTGTTTTCAAAGCGACCAGAATACAAGTCGTGTTTACGGACTCAACTCAGAGTTTATAAAGCGATGAAGACGAGTGAACGAGCCAGTGGAATGAATGGCTGGGAGAACAAGTTTGAAGTTTTAATTGTAATTTATTGTGCCTTAACTTTTTCCTCATTCAGCACACGAACCAGTCATTGGCGCTGTAAAACATCTCAGCCACTCATCAGGTGGAGAGATTACACCCATTCACCATCAATTACTGTTATTCGTCGGAAGCACATTCATAAACATAAATCTGTATGCTTCCCCATACGAATTTCCTCCGTCAGAACAGGGCTTTAACTGAGCCCTCTTCTTTCCTCTTTGCCAACTCTCTGGTGTGCACTTTTGCCCTTCAAGTGTTTTTCTTCTGCCCCGAGCGCAGTTATTGAATGATTACGACTGCCGGGTCAATCTCTCCAATATATACCCTCCGGCAGTACCCTCTCCCCCTCTCTATTACTCTTCCCTCCAGCCAGATAGTCTCTTCTCCCCTCCCCCAGACAGCCTTCTCTCCCCTCCTCCCTGACAGCAGTTTCTCTTCCCCTCCCCCGAAAACTCTCTCTCCCTTTCTACATAGCAACCCTCTCTTCCCTTCCCCCCGATATTTCCCCCTCCCCCTCCATTGCCGTACCTCCCTTCCGTCAGCATCCATTTCTTCCCATAGACAACCCATTCATTCGTCATCCCCACCCTTTCCGACAGATTCTACCCCCTTCCATTCCTTTCCTCCCTCTCCTTCCAACAGCCCCCACCTCCCCTTCCCCTCCTGACAGCACCCCTCCCTTTCCCTCGGCAGTCCCTTCCTCCCTCCTTCCTCCCCTCGGCCTGCTTCTCAAAATACCTCTATGTAGCAGCGCCTGGCTTCATCACCCGCGTTGTGCTGCCGCGACTGTGAATTTAACTGAACGAATCACACCTGAATTTGTGCTTGTTGTGAGGATACGAGCTTCAATGTGGGTGTAATTTCATCAAGGGAATTTTACTACCCGCCCCACATCCTCTCCTGCCAGCCTTTCACTCTCATTTCCATTCTCCTCTTACAGTGATCTTATTTGTAGCGTGGCATGACTACGCCCAAAGAAATACCAAGAACGTATTAACTTTCACCAACTGCAGTAATACGATCGATCTAAAGCGTCGCCAAAAACGGTGATGTTGGAAGTGATATTGGCATAATCTTTTCTTTCTTATTACAGTTTCACCCTCTTTAAATATCCCAGGAATTATTTGATGACTATTGCTGTAACTTTCCACCCGTAGCCAATGTGATACAGGCCTACAGATAATGTAAAGGGTGACCTGTTGACCTCGTAGAATATTAATATGATTTTAGAAGTAACTCAGCAAAAACCGCAGAATAAATTTATGTGAAACTTTGCAGAGTAACTGCATGTAATATTATGATAGGCGGGATATTTAATGCCCCGCTAATACACGAACATGACTAAAAATACAGGTGGGGAAATTGATGTGTTGTACCCCTTTTCTTATGACGGTACCATATTTTTCGTAACAACATACTGTAGAGGAACCTGAATACGTGTATGTTTCCATGCCTGACACTGGCTTCAGAGGAATTTTATTTGCTGTTGATTTAAGGGCTAATTCAATCCTTTCACTCACTCACTTGCCAGTCATTGAACTGTCTTTCCATTCAGTGTATATTCAGTTACTCCTTCCTCTCGCATGTTTATTTTGCTCTCTGTGATGATGTTTGCCTTGCGGTGTGGTTGATCTGCGCCACATCCCTGAGCAACCACCAGGAATGCCAGTAATTTCAACGCAGCGTCAAATAACAAGCAACGCAAACAAATGAAGCCAAATAAACCTGCGTGTCACCTCCGGCAGCAGATTCGCCAAAAGCCCCCAGACAAATTAGCACGCGTGCCGTACAATATTATCAGTGCTGTTGTTGTGATTAGAAGGAATAAGTCTCTTGCCACCGGATATCCCGGTCCTGTATCGCTCGCTGGGGATTTCTTTTGCCACTGTCTCTCGCTGCCCCTGCCTGGGAACTTGCAAATGATGATAAATTGGACTCGTCGTGTTTCCAGCCTCATTCTTCCTCAGCTGTGGGCGAGTAACCCGTTTGTTGTCGCCGTGGCTGGCACCTCTGGCAAGGCTTGAATTTGAGAATTTCTTCCCTATTTATCCTCTTCAACTGGAGAACGTCATTTGCAGTTTAATTTTCCTGTCTACAGACGACTTTACTCAGTTTTAGAAGAGCACCTTAATACTGAAGGAGTTAACGAAGGCTGTCCCTAACCCCTCCAGGTAGAGAACTCTCACCTGAGATGGATAAAATCATCTGGAGACAACAAGAAAAAAAAATGCTAAGGACGTCATCGTAGTGAAGGGGTTATCGATATAAGCTATTTGAACAAGGAGAGATCGTTGTCGAAAAGGAGCTGAAATGACTGGAGGTATGTCTGTCAAGGTCACCCTTCAAAGGATGCAATGCCAGGGAAGCAATAAATATATAAATAAATATTAAAAGATTTTCCTAGCGGTCGCTTACAAATGATGTAGTTTTCTAGTCACTTGCGTATGTAGTTAGTTGCTATATTTGGTTCCGTTAGACATTTATCATGACTTTTGTAGATTTCATTTACAGCCAACATCCATTTTACAAACCCCCATGTTACTCATTGTTACGTATTCGTGCTGCACAAGGCACAGGCAGGCTCACAACACTGCACACCAACTCAGCGCCATAACTCACTGCGCTAAATAGAGAGAGAGATACTTCCATTTGCTCCTCGAATTAACAGCAGCTTGTGTCGGTGCTTACAGTCACTTAGTCTACGTCAGGCGAAGGGAGGGCGGGGTCCACTTCCACAAACATTAAGGAGGAGCTTGTGGTTGATAATGGGAGTCGTGGTTCGTATTGTTTTGCATTTTAGAGTACAAGATAGTGGCCAACACGACATAATTGGCGGATTTCTTTACTTTTGCCCGGCTGATTAGAACACTTAGAACGCTGTATCTTATATGTTTACAATTCTTGAGTACTTTTGTGGTTGGTGATGTGAGCGTTGTTCCTACGGTTATTCACCTGAGAGGAAGTGATACGGTGGCGCTAGAAACCAACACGACGTAACTGTTATAACTGTCTTCGCTAACCCTACTGATTAGAAAAAGGCATATCTTGCATGTTTAAACTTTGAGCGAGTGTGAGTTGGAGAATGGACAGCCTGATGGTGGAGGAGAGAATGCCATAGGGGTGATTCGTTTATGGCCACTACTCCCGCGATCTAGGCGTCCGGCTAAAGATAAATAAGCAGATAGATGTGCTTGATAATGTGAGACGAGTTCGTATTGTTTTGCATTTAAGACCATATGATAGTAGGACATTTTGAAGATAGAAAACATAACTCGCACTCTCACTTGTGGCCCCGAATAACTAGGAAACTTAATATGCTGCTGTTTGTTCTCTAGTCCAATTACAGAGCCAAGCATGAAACATAATAAGGAGCGAGTGTGGTTCGTACTGATTTGAATTTTAGAATATATAATAATAGAACATCCTGAAGCTACAAGACATAATTGGCACGCTTATTTGCTTGGGTTCGAAGGATTAAGACACATAGAACGCTGTACCGTATAAATTTAGTGAGACAGGCAGGCAGTATAATCAGCAGGCAGTGGATTCCTGTGCGTGTGTGTGTGTGTGTTTGTGTGTGTGTTTTACCAGTTCAGCGAGGGTACGCAACTTTTATTTTATCTCTTCTGCTACCAGGCAGTTTTAATGAGACGTCTGACAATAGAGACAAGCTTTATTAATCCCATCGCTAATAGAGGCCTCCCCATAGCTACACCAAATCGTCTCTTCGGCAACAGGAATGAAATAACAAAATCGTCATCGTATAGAAGGAAGAGTAGTTGTACTGCTAAAAATAAAGGAACATCCTGAAAATACATCACATTATGGACGTGTTTATTCGCTTGAGTTCGGATGGTCAGGACTTGGAGGGTTTTTATCTGTATATTTACGAGACAAGTACAGGATATAATTAGTTAGCGTTTAAATAAGTAATACCTGGAGTCCCTTACCTCTCGCGTTGGGGAAAAGGATGTTAATTGGCTGTTCAAGTAAGCACACTAATTAATTTTAAGCTTCTGTTTAATTCTGGTATCAATGGAGATCTGGGTACTTTGTTAAAAGGCCAGCCACATCAGAGAGTTAAGAGAATCGCACGAAGTGATAATTATAACCTACGTATAAGGTAGATGTAAGATTTGTTGTGTATGTGGGGTTGAGGTTGATTAGAGGTTTGGTGAGGTGCAGTCTTGTGTGGTGAGGGAGGTGGTCACTGCATGATCCCGTCACTGCAAGGCTGAGCTCACCAAGGATCTCCTGGTATGGGCTGGTGACGCGTGAAGTTAGCATAATATTAGCTTTAATTCAACAGGAGTGGGCATAATGGAGAGGCAGATAGAGTGTTAATAAGTGTCCCCTTACTCTCTGGCCAATGCGCATGCAAAATACCTAGCATTTGTGTGGGTCTCGGTTTGTGTGGACGTCTGTAGCCTCGAAAGCTTAAACAACTCCATTCTCAACCTTCACGATAAACAAGCACTCGGGATAAAGATGCAAAGATCCTTATCGATCGGGTATCCGAGAGGTGTACCGTCTTACTCAGAGCAGATTTTTCGCTGTATTTATATTCATTTTTTTATCCTTTTTTTTCACGTATGTTTGAATGTGTGCACCACTTTCAAGCTTGATATTGGGGATCTTATCAGTTGGGATCTGAGACGTCTCGTGTTTCCTTCAATGCAAATTTTGCCTTTTTGTCTTCATTTGTTTTTCCACTTTCGGTAATAGGTGTGTGCTTATCGCCGATGCTTGATACTAAAATTCCTTACTTATATAAACGTGAAATTGCCTTGAGTCTCACTGGACGTCTGCCGTATTTTATCTGTCATATTTCTCAACGTCGGTAGCAGTGGAATCTCGGCGTTGATGCTTAGTATTGGGAGAGCTACCTGGCACGTCGTCATCGCCTACCCTGTAAGGTGAGGGCGGCATCCAGGTGTTCCCTCATGGTCATCTGGGTGTGTTTATGTACCCGGGATCGTGCATGTGATTGTGGGGATTCTGTTTTGTCTTGGTACCGTCTGAGAGTAATTTGCATAGGCGTGTTTTTTTTTTTTTCGTTAGGGGAACCTGACTGACTCATGAATTATAAAGCTAATATATATATTCCCCACCTTAGTTCATTTAAAACCCGTCCCGCCATTGTACCCCACTCGGAATTTTGTGACCATCTCTTTTCCTTTTTTCTTTTCTCTTTTCCCGCCTCCCTCTGGTGGCCATAAACCGAGGCACGTCAACACGGCCGTAAATCACCAGGCACCCGCGCTACAAAACTATTTACAAGTCTGCTTCCCTTCCGCCTTGGCCTCCCCTTATCTTGATCCCCGCCGCGCCACCATTAATGTTACTAAAGCTAATTTTATCATAGTCGGTGGTGTAGTGGTTATCGCATGCAACCCACTGTTAGAAGAACCAGAGTCTGATTTCCAGCTGGTCAGACTCTTGGGCAAAGTTTGTTTTCCTCAGTGTCACTGTTTACCCAGTAGTACATCTAGGACCTGGATGTAAATATGATTGCTTGCATGTCGTATTCTAGGGGATAATTGTGACTTGAAAAAGCTTGATTATCTGCCTTAATGACACTCTGAAAGTCAATAGGCGTGAATCTTAATCCTTCATCTTATTGCTTCCTGCGCCACCTTCTCCTATAAAGTTACAAGAACTAATTTTAAAACGGGAGGGGAATGACGTATAACAGAGAGGCAGCTAAGGGCGGCTCGCAATTTTTCTCTTTTGCTGTGTTTTATTTCTCTGCTCTTTGAGCTGATAAAAGGACGAATTATATACACGTACTTATTAGTGTATACCTGGACCCTTATTAGATCGGGGTAGAGGTCTGGTCCAAACTGTTATATCCGCACAATATACACCATTTCATTAGGGCTATGTGTGTATAATTCTTTTTTTCTCTTATAACTTAATGTACTCTAAACTTTTCTGTGCACACTACATTTACGAAGACAAGGTAATCTCTTAACCACCTCACCCCGATGACTTATTTTTCGTTAAATATTAATTCTTTCCTGCCAGTCTTATGAAGTTCAGGAGGGACTTTGCGAACTTCAGGGTTTAAGTATTTCCTTCATTAACCCCATCAGTATGAAAGACCGTTTTAAAGGTGAATAAAATCGTCTGAAGGTGTCATGAATAAACTATGCTAATTATTCATCCTAGTGAACGGGTTAAGCTGAATTGAATCATCTCCTTGTAGAGGGAAAGAAAATTCAGTCATTAATTTGAGACGGCAATGTTGATGGTTTCTAATAGACTTTCTTGCCTTTTCTTTAGCTAAATATATCCCCTCAACTGAACAAAATCGTTTAACAGAAGCAAGAATATAATGATAAGGGCGTCATTGTCCTCAGTTAGTAAAAAATATGTCTCTCCCACTTATTTGTGTTTGTATATGGCTGTGGAGGATGCAAAGTCGTAATGTGTGTGTGTGTGTGTGTGTGTGTGTGTGTGTGTGTGAGAGAGAGAGAGAGAGAGAGAGAGAGAGAGAGAGAGAGAGAGAGAGAGAGAGAGAGAGAGAGCATGTGTCTGTATGTGCTTGTGTTTGTGCCCGTTTATTTGTGTGTGTATGTGCGATTGTGCGTGCCTGCGTGCTTGTTTGTGGTCAGCCTCTTATCTAGCGGCATATATACGAGCATATAATTATGGACGTAGTATTGTGGTTATTTACAATGCAGAAACCCGACACTGTCCCTAGTTCCAGCCTTAGTGATAGCTTTAATCTGCTCGTTAATCTGCATTTTGTCTCTCGGGTATAAACACTCTCTCTCTCTCTCTCTCTCTTTCACACACACACACACACACACACACACACACACACACACACACAC